>JAVTVY010015222.1:0-63340 GCA_036873755.1 Hanleya hanleyi | reverse complement strand
ATTATTGACTGCATCCCACACCACACTTCGTACATATTATTGAACACCTGTCGAAAGACGTGGGTGTATCATGTGACACTGAAGCAGTTACCTGAGATTCTAACCTTGAATGCTAATATATCGATTGTATGATTATTCAAATCAAATTTATTTTAAAGTAGGATACCATGGCTGCACATCTTGACCCGAAATAAAATATTATTTTCTATAGAAACTAAACATTGAATAAACGTATTCATGCTTTCGTCCATACCTCGATTTCGATATCCTGTTGGACGGGGATAAATTACTTATCTGGTACCAACAGGTGTCGAAACCCACGTTAAAATTGAATTTGAGCTAGTTTCGCTCATTTGTAGATATGCAAGTCCGTAAACGGCCCAGCGGTGATATGCGTGGTGGAAACATTTCATCAAAATGATTTGTCCACTTTCATTACGAAGACTGATATACATCAAATAGTCCAACATCAGACAAAACGACTATCGGTAAAAATAGAGGACGATATATAATTTTTTTTTGGTAAGATTTACTGTCATTCAAGTATCCGAAAAATATGCTCGATGATATTACTTGTACGAAGTGATGTACGGTAAGAGAGATATGGGAACGAACCGAATGTCCTATAGCACATTGTCCTAGAACCTAATAATCCAATGCATTACAATATTGGTACTACATCAACTTGTGAACTACCGTGTATAAAGCCAATCAGTAAAAACCGCTTATTTTGCGATTGGCTCTCCGATAGGATCTGTTATTTATGACGCAAACAATGCTGTTTAATGTATCGACTTCTGTTAAATCACCAATTTAGCAGAGAATGACCCTTAATCCTTTCTCATTCCCCTGGGCTATAAAACCTTGACAAAACGCAAATATATAGCAAAATGGATAATATCAACAAAGCAAATGTTGCACATATCTGCCTCGCCATCGGTCGCACATCGTTCAATTATAGCTTAATTCAGTATTCGTATCAAAGGTTACACATCGAAACACACGAGTGTCTTAATCGAGTTTTACGATCATGGTGTATGGTCTGGTCGATTTGTCCATCGCGCGTAGAATTCCAGACAAACAAAAATGGGACATGGGGAAAGTAAAACATCTGGTTCGTAATCAGAGAGGCGCAAAAGTACATCAGTAATCAGAAAAGTACAAAAGGGCAACGGTATTACCCAATCTAGCCCCGGAACTCACTTTAGCTGCGAAAGTGACCTCTGGCCTAGTGGATTTCTGGGAGCGGAAACGGAAACGTCACACCTGAATGTTTACTTTCTTATTTGTTCTACTTTTTATGTGTTTTGTACTCTGTCCAAAATGGGATACTCAGAACAATAAAGAATCTTATCTTATCATGCGCACAATTAATTTTCGGCGGAACCAATCTCGCATTCGTCTATTTCCGTATTGGCGGAAATTAGCCCAGTTGCTAAGTTCTGGGGGTAGATTGCTATTATTCAACTAAACATACAAATAGTTTTGTATAATTTGAATGAATTGTGTTCATTTGGTTAAAATTAACTTCATTTCACAATAAAATGCGATCGGATCGCTCGATTACCAAAGGCACTATTTCGTAGCCGGTTCACTACTTGATCGCCATACGCTCCCCACGGTGGGGAGTTGTGTGTTCTATGTGAGAGGTTAAGTTCCGCCAATACGGAAATAACTTGAGATTGCGGTATAATTACCTTGTTGCCCAAACTCTTCACAGTGACTATCATAACTCATATTAAAGACGCTCATATAATCCTCTCCTTCTTTGTTGGAGGCGATACGGGTCGTGCTGGTTAGATCGCCTGTCTTTTATGGCCAGGTGGTTAGAGCGCCTGTCTTTTATATCCGTGCTGGTTAGATCGCTTGTCTTGTATAGCCAGGGGGTTAGATCGCCTGTCTTTCATGACCGGGCGGTTTGAGCACCTGCCTTGTATGACCAGACGGTTAGATCCCCTTTTTTTATGCCCAGGCGGGTATAGCGCTTGTTTGTATCGCCCGGTGGTTAGAGCAGCCTCTCTTGTATGTTCAGGCCGTTAGAGCGCGTGTCTGGTATGGTCAGGCGGTCAGAGCGCCTGTCTTGTATGGCCGAGTGCAAGTTTTTATGATTTTCATTTTGGTGTCTGATGGTGGCCACCGACCGGACGCTCTGTATCGTGTCTATGAACGTATTAAACGTGTTCCTGATCGGCCGGATTCGCGCGGTCGAGTTATCCAAGAAAGTGTTCTCTAAAGCCGGTTTTTTATACTTTCATTTTTGTGGGAGGCGAGATTTTCTGCTTGCAGAATTTCATAAAGTCTGTCAATAAACAATAAAAAATTGGTCTTATAAGACTCGAACCAAAATTACTTGAAGTCGCTTTGCCAAACAGAACTATCGCACGAACACCCTGCGCGACATCAGTTTTCGCAAAAATGGAAGTTTCAATGATTTTATTTGATTTTATCTCGTGCCTGTCTAGCTGGATGCCTATGCACTTGGGTCAGTTTTGGAAAATATGACGGGCGAATTGCAATAAATCCGCTTTCCACGTGATAGATATACGTGACTGACATCCATTATATGCTGTAGGAAACCAATTCAAAATTAATTCGGATTAACTGACCGCTCTCTTTTGCAAAACAAACTTATGTTTATTTATATTCTGCTTCATGGTCTGCTTGCTGGGGCTTTGCATGGAATTTAGCAGTGATAGCCCTGTAATGTCTTCAGAGTATTTCATGGGAATTATTTATGGGTGACAACGGCATTTATCTCCCCGCATATTAAATCAATGTATATTACTCAAATAACACAATGAGTAATACATTTGACCATTGAAGTACAAGCAAAACCTTTTGAAGAAAAGGGTGAACAGATCGAATGATAACAATCGATCCGACGAAAAATACCATTGTGAATTGGGTAGAACAATATTTGATTGAATAGTACTTGATCGTTATTTTGCATGTGTTACAAAAAAACAAGTATAATTTATTCAGAACTAATGCGCCATGACCAGTACATGTGGTCCATTCACCTGCGATCGCCGCCAGCGTTCAATATGTTTTGCATAAAATTGTGATTATATTTCTATTCCTATATATTTCCCATAAACAGGATGTTACCGTCGCCCTTTTGCACCAACTCGCTGTATTGTCCAATACATCGCATTGTAATAATGGATGTTTGCCACGTGTTCTCTATCTGTACTTATGTGAGAAAGCTGTTTCAATCTTTATAGGATGCGAGAGAGATTGGTTTGTTGTACAAATTTTAATGTTTGTACCTGTTTTAACGCATTATTGTACCGAGTTTTTGAATTGATTACTTAGAATTTTGGTTAATCGTCGCTATATAGCTGAAATATTGCTGAATGCGACGTTAAACCTTAATTCTCTCTCTCTCTCTCTCTGTATAGGATGCTGTGAATAATAACAAATTTCATGAGTTCAAAAAACCTCTAGGCTATACTCATCTGAACAGCGAGAAACGTTTCGATCAAGCCATGATCAGGCGATGTAGAATCGGTCATACACGATTAACTCACGAACATTTACTAAAAAAGAGCCAGTCCCAAGGTGTATTCCATGCAACGAAGATGTCATAGTGAAACATATTCTTATCAACTGTATAGATTTTAAGATTGTAAAGAGATTCTTTTTTTCGAGCAACTGCTTTAGAAGATCTTTTTGGTCGGGTAAGGGAAGACTGTGTCTTAGGTTATTTGAGAGAAATCGGTTTGTTGCATAAGTTTTAATGTGTGTATGTTTTAATGTGCTGGATTACTAAGTTATTAACTTGAATACTTAGAATTTTGTTTGATCGTCGCTATATAGCTGAAATATTGTTGATCGCGACGTTAAACCTTAATTCTCTCTCTCTCTCTCCCTCCCATGTGTTCGATGAGCCTGTCCATGCGGACAGCACGGAGCTTTCTACGGGATAAATTATAAAACTAGCCACGTTGTATCTCGGGGTAATTAAATTTTGAAAATAGAGGATCCGTTATAAACCCAGTTCCGTTCAAGTTTCCAATGATACCAGCATAACATAGATGTTCGGTGTTCCTGTCGTTGAATGATTTAATCCTAATCACTGAAACAAGGGTACCATATTTATTGATCAGAAATTTTATTCTGTAAACGCTCATAGTTAAGAGTGACGTCAAACAGGGCCAAGGGACGTTTGAAACAGGGCGTCAATCAATTGTTGACCTTTTCGAACACATTACATGACACGTATACATTATATAACACCTTCAACCAACAACTAATCTAATGTATTCAATGTCACCATATTGGTCGCATGATATTACATCGAAATATCGATATTAAATCAATGTATATTACTCAAATAACACAATGAGTAATACATCTGACCATTGAAGTACAAGCAAAACATTTTGAAGAAAAGGGTGAACAGATGGAATGATAACAATCGATTCGACGAAAAATACCATTGTGAATTGAGTAGAACAATATTTGATAGATTAGTACTTGATCGTTATTTTGCATGTGTTACTAAAAAACAAGTAAAATTTATTCAGAACTAATGCGCCATGACCAGTACATGTGGTCCATTAACCTACGATCGTCGCCAGCGTTCAATATGTTTTACATAAAATTGTGCTTATATTTCTGTTTCTATGTACTTCTCATGAACAGGAAGTTAACATTGCACTTTTGCATTACCCAATACATAACATTGTCATAATGGATGTCAGCCACGTGTTCGATGAGCCTGTCCATGCGAACAGCTCGGAGCTTTCTACGAGCTAAATTATAAAACTAGTTCCGTGCAAGTTTCCAATGATACCAGCATAACATGTTCGGTGTTCCTGTCGTTGAATGATTTAACCCTAATCACTGAAACAAGGGTACCATATTCTTCGATCAGAAATTTCATTCTGTTGACGCTCATAGTTAAGAGGAACGTAAAACAGGGCCAACGGACGTTTGAAACAGAGCTTCCGTCACCTGATGGCTTTTTCGAATACATTATATGACACCTTGTACCAACAACTAATCTAATTTATTCAATGTCCCCATATTTGCCGGATCGAAATTTTTATATTACGTCGAAAAATCATTTTGGTTTAAGGTATCGTATTTTAGATATTTAAAAATAATTTACTGAAAAGTATACGACAGAGTTAAAAATTTACGAAAGCCCCAAAAGGTTGGGGTCATCGTATACCACACATTTTGCCAGGGCTGAGGTTCAACGCCTTATATGGGTTTCAACCGCTAATGACACAATTGTGGCAATTGCGACAATTGTGCATCCTCGCTTAAACCAGGGGTATCTCTATCCTAGATACCCCTGGTTCACTTGGGCACTGCATGTGTTTAATGTAAAGCAACATCCTGGATGTATTGACCAATCAGATCACTTGTTTTCGGCCACCAAGGCGACCGTGACAAGAGATTCAAAAGCGCCATAGCTTGTGGGATATACCCGGTGACAGATAAACACGCACATTTTCAACAACCATGAACATTAATAAATATAAAGGAAACATAATTTAAAACAAAATCTGTTTGAAGAAAAAATAAACCCATTCATCTACCATCAAACAAGCCAGGCAAATGTAGGAAACACTGAAACTTTAAAATGCGATCCGCGATGTCAGTGTATCCGGCCTCACCTTCCCACTGAAGTACTTGAATTTGGTGAAATAACGCACGGATTTCTATAAAATTTCACTGATCTATCCATTAATATTTTATTGTTATTCATGCTTGGATTAAATAGTTTTCATTCGGTATCAGCGAATAGTTTAGCACAGAAAGTAAAACCCTAACGTATTATACCATCAGCACAGTTTTCCTAGGCCACATAACTGGAATGTGGGCGGAAAGCGATCTGCTACCAAGATGGTCAAGGGTTCCCCTTTGGCTCTTAAATAGAAACCTTGACGTAGTGAAGATGCAGTTGTGTGGCGTACGGCGTATCACGTTAGGCACACCGGTTCTCGTCAGATCACCGCGGTTAAGCAACGTTGAATCCGGTCAATAAATGGATGGGTGACCTGATGCTGTACTGGCTGGGCTGATCAGTGTCCAGGATAATAGGAACTGTGGGCACTCTCCTGTCCTGGCACATATGTAGGCACCGTCGTGATATGACTGAAACATAGTTGAAAACGACGTTAAATCCTACTTACACACCTCTCAATATGTAACAGTTTGGAGGAGATTATGGCAGTGTCATAATATTCATCCCGCTCAGTATAGGGTTGTGTGGTGAGTAAAACCTGAAGTCTGTCCATTTTAATTAGCCGTCTGCATTGGAACTACATTGGAATTGGAACAATGACGACTCTACAACGATTATTATGGATTAAGAATACTGATCAGCGATACGGATTTTATATTTTTGGAACATCATGATGTCTTGTCGGCATCATTGAAAACTGTTGACCGCTTCTCTCTTGCAGGAAACTAGTCTATAGATGTTTTTGTATACTATGGTTGTCTTTTTGAATTTGGTGCCAATACTGTTATATGGAATATAGAATAGGTCTTTGGATTATAGACGCGGATATTCTTTAAAGGAATAGTAAACTCTGCGTAAACTTGTGCTCGGCATGACAGAATTATGCCATCAGATTCCAAAAACACCGGTAGAAAAAAATTAGGAAAATTCTACAGCTGAGTAAACACCGAATTATCGTTCACAGTTTAACACTTAGTGATCTGCGACATGTTGGAATGACTGTGACGTTTGACTGATTATACGGTTTTTATGTAGATGGCGCTGCGACAAAAATCCCGTTGTCATCCGGGCTCTATCCCATAAGGTAAAGCATTAAACAACAACAACAACGGCAGCATTAGCAGCGTTTCTACCGCTATCGGGTGATGTGACCTGATATTCCTGCCTCAAAAAGAGAGCTCGTGAAATAATACTCCTTTTCGCGGTTACAAATTTACAACAACACCACCATGTTAAACGCACTGCATTCTGGGATCGGAGAGGTGATACTTTCACTTCCTGTGCCGCTAGATCAACAACAGATACGGACTGATCTGCTGGTGATTTTACTAACCCTACTGGGTAAAGTGTTATGAAACTCGAGAAATCAACGTAAAATAAACTAGGAAGCATGTCAATTTTTCAGTCTTGCATATTTTGAGAGATAAATGATCTCTTTATAGCGTAGAAAAAGGGCCGTCATCACCCCCGATTCTTGTAACCGCGAAAAGGCTTATATGCACAATGCCACACGTCAACCTGTATATCAATTCGACATTCATATATCACGATTCTCATAATCGTCTCGGAAGGAAAAAAATGGTCCACAGGTCTGTCAAAAGCCAACGACACAATAATTTACAATTGGTCTCCATGTTATTAGTTGCATTGCCTGGAGCACAACAACGTCACAAGAATAATGTCAGGTGATAGTTCAAGGATTTTCATTGGCTACCGGCTCTGAGGCTTGTTATAATGCCGACCTCCACGGATTCTTGATCTGGGCAATAGCTCTGATGTTCAAAACGTTCTCATTCATTCGGAATTACTAGAAAAGCTGATTTGTTTTGTTTTTCGAATACTAATGATAAAGTTCTTTCGATAGTAGTATGCATCGCCTTAGGGTTTTCTATTCCTTTAATGGACGACGGCTGAATTATGAATGATGGACAAGACGCTTGTAACTTGACATTGATAATATATCATGCTTGAAATAACTTTCTAGTTCTCTCCATATAAAACTTTAATACTGCTGTTTCGGGTACCTGGCCCCAATTACATAGGAAGACGTCATAATGTAAATGTGTTCCCTGGCATAAAGGTCAATAATGCCGCGTACGGTCACAGAGGTGTGTTCTGTTTATCATTTGTCGATTTCACTGGGCGTGGAATAATTGCGGCACAGCCACTGGCCGCCTGTTATGACTTCATATGGCATCAATTTGTCAACTAAAACACGATTAGTCCTTATTTAATCGAACTACAGTAGAGAAAGTTATTTCAAGCGTGATATATGACAAATATCACAGAGTTATAGTGCTCTTCTCGTAGAGTTCCGTTTGTTACACACGCTTATGCAGAATTGCAGAATTAAAGGAATAGTAAACTCGTGCTCGGCATGACAGAATTATGCCATCAGATTCCAAAAACACGGGTAGGAAAATATAGCAACATTCTACAGCTGAGGAAACACCGATTTATCACTTCATGATCTGCGACATGTTAGAATGATTGTGACGTTTTATGGGTCATACTGTTTTGATGTAGATGGCGCTGCGACATAAATGCCGTTGTCATCCGGGCTCTATCCCATAAGGTAAAGCATTAAACAACAACAACAACAACAACGGCAGCATTAGCAGCGTTTCTCCTACTGCTATCGGGTGATGTGGCCTGATTTTCCTGCCTCAGAGAGAGAGCTCGTGAAATCATATGCAAAATACCACATGTCAACCTGTATATCAATTCGACATTCATATATCATCCTCATAATCGTCTTGGAGCGTCAAGAAAGGTCCACATATCTGTCAAAAGCCATCGACACAATAATTTACAATTGGTCTCCATGTTATTAGCCACACTGCCTGGAGCACAACTACGTCACAGGAATAATGTCAGGTGATATTTCAAGGATTTTCATTGGCTAACGGCTCTCAGGCTTGTTATAATGGCGACCTCCACGGATTCTTGATCTGGGTAATAGCTCTGATGTTCAAAATGTTCTCATTCATTCGGAATTACTAGAAAAGCTGATTTGTTTTGTTTTTCGAATACTAATGATATAGTTCTTTCGATATTAGTATGCATCGCCTTAGGGTTTACTATTCCTTTAACTGTCGATTTTTGACAAACTCCGAAGTCGACGACTAATTAAAATGGTCAGACTTTAGCGTAAAGTACAGGTATCATCTCCGATATTTAGCAGACAGGCTTTGTCCTTCAGAATGTCAGCGTGAATAATCTGATATGAGGTATAATAAAATAAGACCATCGTGCCAATTCCAACAAAAAGTATGTCAAAATGTACACTTCCACCAAGAGAACACAATACAAGTGAAATAGATAGACATTTGTGATGGATAACATCGTTCTTGTTCAACATCATGCACATTTCGGGAATATCGCGTTATCAAGACGTTGTCGTCCAGAATGACCTCACCTTTTTAGCCGTCATATACAATACAAATTTGATAAATATTTTAAATTTCTCAGCATGTCTATTTCATAGTTCAAGCTCAATATTTGTTTACCTTTGAAGGGACGTTTCCTGTTTGTCCACATATTTTGGCCCCAGAGTTGTATCCGATTTTACACCACTTTAACACTCTTACAATACAGAAACAATAGGGTATATTTCGAGCATTTCCTTCCACTGATGAACTTACAACCCTTCGACACCCCCTTTGCACCCCATAGGGGTGTTTCATCCTATTTTACACCCTTTTTATCAGAAAGTAATGTAGAAATTTGAAATCCTCAATATATATCGTATACATCGAATGTCGAATGTGTATGTTGTTCGGGGTGTTCGAAGCAAAAATAAGCCACACATATTTAATCTTGCAACGAATATGAGTCGTTTACTATCTGAAGGTAAATCAAGACGCAGTACAAATTGATCTGTATATCCATATATATTCACCTATTTTTTCTTGATGCCGTAGTGTAATGCAAGTAATGTAAAACATAATAATAGTACTATAAGATGGCCGGGAAATGCATCATACCCGGAACCAGCTTTCTGGAAAGTTATTGTTTAACATACCATGGGAGACAACTCAGAGCTGACTGAGACGGCAGTGTCGAATAAATCCGCGACAGAATTATCGCTCCTGAAAAATGTGTGTAAGCTTTTCGAAGAATTTACGAGGGTTTATATAGAATTAATACACATTATTAAATATACATCTCTCAATAATGTGCATTGATAGTTTCTTGCAGCTTATAGGCCTATGTACACTACATCAAATGGTCGAGCATTCAACAACAATGTTAAGTTGTCGCTGTAGCTTGATATCGGTATGAAGGTTCTTAACAAGACGGGACGACAAAGCGTATACAAAGTACAAACAAATTATATTTTCCGGTTATAGGTGAAGCGAAAATGTGTTAGTAAACGGACCAAGAATGGCAACATGTCAATACAAGAAAAAGATCAAGCAAACAGAGTGTTTTTCAATAGGATCGTTACCCGAACAGCCAAACTTAACAAAGCGTGGAATTCAACACTGCTTTGCGCTGCGCTTCATCTCAACAATGCTGGCACTATTGACGCCTGACCTGCTACACACCAGAGTATAGACCAGGACGAAAATGAATGTATATATAGCCCCAACAGAAATATATGTACTTGAGCACACATACCGAATTTTATACAGAGGATTTTTTTATTACGATTTACAGCCATGTCAGATTTAAATATGGTATATGATGAGCTCAGATTGGGATAACCTTTTAGACACCACCGGTGAACGAAAGTGAGTATTGTGGTTGGTACATCGGCAGGACTCCGGTATAATGCAGGATGTATATATGATGTCACTTATCAGTAAAGGACACCATCGGCATATCCAGCAGTGAGTTATGTAGATTACGTGAAATATGCTGGGTTATATTGTGTAACATTTGTAATTGATTACTCCGAGACCTAGACCGAGGGATCTACGTAATACACAATATGAGAATCACCCAACCCTGAAAAAAGAAAGTGAAACGTTATTATCTCATACAAAAACCCTCTTCATCCCAAACGGACGAAGTATGAATTACATTAGAAAGGTATGGACAGTGTGTTTCATCCTATGTCAGCCGTCGCTATGTCAGTTTCAAAGGGAAGTGGATATAAATATTACATCTGACAGTGGGATTCCAGATGAGCAGCGCCTGATAGATAAACTGTTTATTAGGAATAACTACGATGCCAGTGTGAGACCGGTGTATGATAGCTCGGACAACGTGGAGGTTACTTTCGGGTTTACGCTAATTAAAATTATGGACATGGTATGTATTTTATTTATATATTTTTAGCCCACCATCACCAGATGGTGGGCTGTTCAAATCGCTTTTTGTCCGTGGTCCGTCGTCCGTCCGTAAACAATTCTTGTTATTGCGATTTCTCAGAAACTATACTGCATGGATCTTTCTGAAATTTGGTACACAGGTTCCCCTTGGGGTCTAGTTGTGCAAGATACCTTTTCTGGTCCGATTCGAAAATCCAATATGGCCACAAGGCGGCCATCTTAGATTTCCCCATGAAACCGTATTATCGCGATTTCTCAGGAACTACTGCATGGATCTTTCTCAAATTTGGTACACAGGTTCCCCTTGGGGTCTAGTTGTGCGAGATACCTTTTCTGGTCCGATTCGAAAATCCAATATGGCCACCAGGCAGCCATCTTGGATTTCCTCATGAACCTTTGTTATCGTGATTTCTCAGGAACTGCTGCATGGATCTTTCTCAAATTTGGTACACAGGTTCCTCTTGGGGTCTAGTTGTGCAAGATACCTTTTCTGGTCCGATTCGAAAATCCAATATGGCCACCAGGCAGCCATCTTGGATTTCCCCATGAACCTTTGTTATCGTGATTTCTCAGGAAGTACTGCATGGATCTTTCTCAAATTTGGTACACAGGTTCCCCATGGGGTCTAGTTGTGCATGATACCTTTTTGGCCCGATTCGGAAATCCAATATGGCCACCAGGCGGCCATTTTGAATTTCCCCATGAAATTTTGTTATCATAAATTCTCAGGAACTACTGCATGGATCTTTGTCAAATTTGGTACACAGGTTCCCCTTGTGGTCTACTTGTGCAAGATACCTTTCCTGGTCCGATTCCAAAATCCAATATGGCCACCAGGTGGCCATCTTGGATTTCCCCATGAAACTTTCTTATTGCGATTTCTCAGGAACTACCACATGGATCTGTCTCAAATTTGATACATTGGTTCCCCTTGGTCTCTAGTTGTGCAAGATATCTTTTCTGGTCCGATTCGAAAATCCAGTATGACCACCAGGCGGCCATTATGGATTTCCCCATGAAATTTTGTTATCGTGATTTCTCAGGAAGTACTGCATGGATATTCCTCCAATTTGGTACACAGGTTCCCCTTGTGGTCTAGTTGCGCAAGATACCTTTTTGGGTCCGATTCGAAAATCCAATATGGCCACCAGGTGGCCAACTTGAATTTCCCCTTGAAACATTGTTATCGTGAATTCTCAGGAAATACTTCATGGATCTTTCTGAAATTTGATACACATGTCTCACATGGGGCCTAATTGTGCAAGATAACTTTTTTGGTTACGCTTCAAATTAATACGGTATTTCAGAGTTGTGACGTTGCATCACAAGAGTAGGCGGATCAAACGATGAGGCATACTCTATATATTGACTATAGAAAATATCCATACCTTCACCTTCTATATCAAGGAGTTCAAATGATTCCGAATTAAAATGTATTTCTTCAAATTTTAAATCAGTTTACTTTAGTCCATGCCATTGCAAGTGAACTGCCCCACCGTTTCGTCTGCCGACGGGTCGGCTACACGAAGGGACGTCACTCTTGTGACACAACATCACAACTCGACAACTGTAGACTACTGCGTGTTTCGATCCAAGAGAGATAAGCAGGATTCAGACACTTTCAAAGTTTCAACATTACTGCACAGACCGGATCCCTTCAGTATTAAGTTTTGTACCATCTCACTATTTTCGAGCATGGTATCTTAAAAGAGATAACTCAAACTAGCCCAGTAAACAACAGAAATAGCATTCGTTCCTCATTATAAAATCTTAAGTATGTTTCATAGCTCATGCCAAAGTGTCAAAGAGATTTGTCCTCGCTTCCAGTACGCAATGATGACACGTGCGGAAAAAAATACTACAAAACGAAGATGAAAGATCCTCTGAACATTCACTTTCAGACTAACTTTGCTCATTTCACTTGTACTATAACAACCGACATCAAATACAGTTTCTAGAAATCTTGAAACTCCTGAAACTTAATATCTTGGTGTTTTCCAGTGTGCCTTTTTCGATCTTTTTCACTCAAATTCGAATTTATGCAAACAAAATTACAAATCATTCGTTTGTTCTTAGTAACAATGGACAAAAAGATCCTCTTGTCATTAGCTTATAATTATCGGATAATGGTGGGCGCCAAGATCCTTCAGGATCTCTCGTTTAGAATTAGTACGAGGGACTGAGTACATTTAATAAAAGGAAGTTTGTAAATT
The DNA here is from genome assembly GCA_036873755.1 of Hanleya hanleyi. Classification (NCBI taxonomy): domain Eukaryota; kingdom Metazoa; phylum Mollusca; class Polyplacophora; order Lepidopleurida; family Hanleyidae; genus Hanleya; species Hanleya hanleyi. The sequence continues at coordinate 50,147 of JAVTVY010015222.1, read as the reverse complement.
TTGATCAAATTAAATATATGAATTCATTATTATTGGAATTATCAGTGAGAATAATTAGATATATAGGTGGAGAAGAACAGCTAAAAATGTGGCGTGGCTGGCACAAAAAAAAACGTAATATCCTATAATCATTTGTGATCCTTGTTAGATTACGCCGTTCTGTTTAATCACCATCAGTGTATGCTATCGCTTCGTTATCTGTATATGGCTAAATTCTACTGGTGGTTGTAGGTCCAGAGCTCTACCCGTGTACATAGATCTCACCGGTGGTGTCGGGCCTTACACCCTGAATTTCGTTTAGACGTTACATTCCACGATCATTTCCCTTTTCCATACTCTGAGCCGACGGTTATGTTCGAGCATCACAAAACTCATTTATAACCATCTGATAGGCTTCATAAGGCAATTTATATCACCGCAATCCCATTGTATGTATCTATTTCATTTTAGGCCGTTGCCAGGACCGTGTGATCACGCCATTCAGCGAATCCACATAAATCGGTACAACGAAAGTGCGACTGACATGCATGCACACCATGTCATCCGAGAATCATTTGTGGTCCTTGGATGCGATGCAGTCAGAATTTCCGCCTCTTAGGCCATAAGTAGTACAGAAATGCTTTCGCTGTGACTGTTCATATGAACACCATGAAGATCTTGAAGTACATGGATCCATAAGCCCCCTAGCCCTGGGTTAAGCGGAATTAGACACAACTTATGAAACGCAACAAATCTTGCACGGCACGCTCGTATTTTACTATCAGCATGCGATATGTATCTCCAAATTTGAGGAACTTTGAGTGAAGGCTCCTGATGATATATCCTTGTAAATTTCTGCAATAATATGACGTAAAGTTGATCAAAATCGTCACATTTAACACAGGATCTCGCTACTGTGCGAGATATGTATACGCCATATGCAAGTCCCACTGGAATATCCCTGTCCAGAAATGGATAATTTACACTGTCGAAATTGTAATCATCTCTTTAAATCATACGCTCAACCTCCTCCCCTCCCCACTCTAGCCTAGAGCCTAAATGCAAGAACAAACTAGAACATTGTCTCCACTTATTGCTCGGCTGAAGATTTTGTCGGGAGCCAGTTGATTTTGCTCTGCCCCCAGAGATGGCATTTTTACTCCGCCCACTTCAATTTCACCGCTTGAGGATGCGCGATTTTAGTGACCAAAATTACGACGACCTGATTGCTTCTTTTGTTGCACAGCCATTGGCTCATTTAGGTGCTAAGGCGAGCTACTGGGTAGTCCCACCCTATATCCTATAGGCCAAGCTTAACATGGTCTGTTGACTGTATGTGCCACGAAGATCTTACGGTGAAACATATTCTTATCGACTGTATAGATTTTAAGATTGTAAGAGATAACTTTTATCGAGCAACTACTCTGGAAGATCTTTTTAGTCCAGTAAAGAAGTTTGTATTTTAGATTATTTGAGAGAGATCGGTTTGTTGTATAAAATTTAATGTATTTACATGTTTTAATGCATTAGTTTACTAAGCTATTAACTTGAATACTTAGAATTTTATTTGATCGTCGCTATATAGCTGAAATATTGCCCAACGCGAGGTTAAACCTTAATTCTCTCTATACTCTCCTGTATATGCATAATAAGGAATCCGCCAATGGGTGTCCGAGAAACGCATTCCAAACAGATTTCTGAGTGTTGCTCTTCCCCTAGTACAGATTATAGGTATACACGTAGGGCTTCCGGGGATTGACCTGGGGTGTCGTTGTGCCCACCCCAGGTCATGGTATGAATAGGCCTCCGCTCCTCCGACAGCTTGCCGTAAGGTCGACTAACTGAGGCACCTGTGGGTTTCCCGGGTGTAAAAAGGAATAGGACACCACCCATGTGATTCCCGGGTGTGAAAAGGAATAGGACCCAACGTCGTGATATGACTGAAATATAGTTGAAATCGACGTTAAATCATATTCACTCACTCACCATTGTATAATAGTACAGGGTACGATGTTATCGTATGTCATATTATAATACCACGATGTAGTATGTTATGCTCTGGCCTGTTCATAGTGAAAGGCCCGCGCATTTGCTAAAGAGATAGGGAATCGCAAATCAGCAGGGATGCACGCATCGATGAACCTGCCTCTGCTATCGAGGCAGTTTAACTTGAATTATCGTGCAAGGCAAGGATTCCCGTTTCAGATCTGAAAATTTATGCACTTTCGTATTATTCGTAGGCCTATTTTGGAGCAAAGAATGATATAATTTGTTGTTGTTGTTGCTGATAAACATATTTTTTACTTCTAATTTATATTTAGAAACTTAAGATACATTGGATTTGAATCCTACGATAATACATTGTTTTCAGTGCGATTTATCGGTGCTGCTGACTATTTCACTCGTGAGGTTGTTTTCCTAGGCCTGTGACTTAGGAAACTAATTTTAGCTGTTAGGCAATGAAACTTTTGGAATGTATCTTGTGAGAAAGCTGTTTCAATCTTGATGTGATGCTGTGATGCTGTGAATAATAACAAACTTCATGAGTTCAAAAAACTGCAGGTTATACCCATCTGAACAGCCAGAAACGTTTCGATGAAGCCATGATCAGGCGATGTAGAATCGACCACACACGATTAACTCACGAGCATTTACTAAAAAAAGAGCCAGACCCAAGGTGTATTCCACGCCACGAAGATCTCACAGTGAAACATATTCTCATCGACTGTAAGATTGTAAGAGATTCTTTTTTTCGAGCAACTACTTTAGAAGATCTTTTTAGTCGGGTGAAAGAAGGCTGCATCTTAGGTTATTTGAGAGAAATCGATTTGTTGCATAAGTTTTAATTTGTGTGTGTGTTTTAATGTGTGGGATTACTAAGTTATTAACTTGAACTTTTTGTTTGATCGTCGCTATATAGCTGAAATATTGCTGAACGCGTCATTAAACCTTAATTCTCTCTCTCTCTCTCTAAAAAAGAGCCAGCCCCAAGATGCATTCCATGCCACGAAGATTTCACAATGAAACATATTCTCATCGACTGTATAGATTTTAAGATTGTAAGAGATTCTTTTTATCGAGCAACTACTTTAGAGGATCTTTTTAGTCGGGTGAAAAAAGAATGTATCTTAATTTATTTGATAGAAATCGCTTTGGTTTAATGTGTGTATATTTTAATGTGTTGGGTTACTAAGTTATTAACTTGAATACTTAGAATTTTGCTTGATCGTCGCTATATAGCTGAAATATTGCCGAACGCGACGTTAAACCCTAATTCTCTCTCTCTCTCTCTCTCTCTCTCTCTCTGCCTTTTTCAACTCAAATACTCTATGTTTGCAGGAAGAAAAGAATCAGGTTCTGGTTACCAACGCTTGGCTAGAAATGGTGAGTAAACTTGGAATATCTCATTTTCTCAAACACTGAAATGCCATACCCCACTAATTTCACGCAAGTGCATATTTTTCTTCTGCGTGCCCATATGCTTTTCTGACCACCCAGATCAGGATCGTATTTAGCAAGCTCCTCAACTTACCCCGCAGCTCCTCAATCCCACCTGCAGCTTCTCAATCTATCCGGCAGCTTCCAAACGCACCCGGCAGATCTACAATCTAGCCTTCAGGTCCCCAATCCACCCTGCAGCTCATCAATTCACCTTGCTGCGCCTCAATCCACCCTGTATCTCCTTAATCTAACCTGCAGCTCCTCAGTCCACCCTGGAGCTCCTCCATCCAACTTGCAGCTCCTTCATTTACCCTGCAGCTCTTCAATCCTCCCTGCAGCTTCTCAGTCAAACCAGCAGCTCCTCAATCCAACATACAGCTTCTCAATCCAACTTGCAGCTTCTCAATCCAACCAGCAGCTCTCCGTTCCACCTTGCAGCTTCTCAATCCAACCAGCAGCTCCTCAATCTACCTTGCACAGCCACCTTGCAGGTTAACCCGAGGCCGTATGAACCCATGTACTTCCAGATCCTCATGATGGTCATATGAACAGTCATAATCAAAGCCCCACCTGTATCTCCTTAATCTAACCTGGAGCTCCTCATCCTTGCAGCTTAACCCGAGGCTAGGGACCGTATGAACCCATGTACTTCCAGATCCTCATGATGGTCATATGAACAGTCATAATCAAAGCGTGACTGAGATACATCATTCTCTAGATGACGACTTTACATCGAATATTTTGGATAAGAATATTGATCAGCAATACGGATTTGATATTTTTGGAACATCATGATGTCTTACCGGCATCATTGAAAACAGTTGACCGCTTCTCTCTTGCAGGAAGCTAGCCTATGTTTATGTATACTATGATTGTCTTTTGGAATTTGGTGCTAATACTGTTATATGGAATAGGTCATGGATTATGGACGCGTATATTCTTTAATGGACGACGGCTGAATTATGAATGACGGACCAGACGCTTGTAATTCTCAATCCAGCCAGTGGCTCGTCAATCCAACTTGCAGCTTCTCAATCCACCTTGCAGCTCCTCAATCTACAGTCCACCGAGCCGCCCCGCTATCCTCCATGCAGCTCATCAATCTACCGATCAGCACGGCAATCCACCCTGCAGGTCCTCAATCGACACTGCAGCACGTTAATCTACCCTGCAACACCTGAATCCATCCTACAGTTCCTCAATCCACCTTGCAGCTCCTCAATCCACTCTGCAGCTCCTCTATCCACGCTGCAGCTTCTCAATCCAACCATCAGCTCCTCAATCCAACTTGCAGCTTCTCAATCTACCCTGCCGCTCATCAATCTAGCTTGCACCTTCTTCATCCACCCTGCATCACTACAAATATATACTGCAGCTCCTCAGTCCACCTTGCCGGCCCGGTATCCTCCCTGCAGCTCCTCAATTTCCCCAGCATCACGGCAATCGACCCAGCAGCTCCTCAATTGACCTTGCAGCTCCTCAATCGACCCTGTAGCACGGTAATCTACGCTGCAGCTCCTCAATCGACCCTGCTGCTCGATAATCTACTCTGCAGCACCTCAATCCACATTGTACCTCCGTAATCTGTCCTGCAGCACCTCAATCCACCCTGCAGCTCTTCAACCCACCTTGCAGCTTCTTCATCTACCCTAAAGCTCCTCAATCCACCCTGCAGCTTCTCAATCCAACCAACAGCTCCTCAATCCAACTTGCAGCTTCTCAATCCAACCAGCAGTTTCTCAGTCAAACCTGCACATCCACAATCCACCTTGCAGCTTCGTAATCCACTCTGTAGCTCCTCAATCCAACTTGCAACTTCTACCCGGCAGCTCATCAGTCCACCCTGCCGCCCCGCTATCCTCCCGGCAACTCCTCAATCTACCCAGCAGCACGGTAGTCCACCCTGCAGCTCTTCAATCGACCCTGCAGCTCGTTAATTTACCCTGTAGCACGGCAATCCACCCTGCAGCTCGTTAATCGACCCTTCTGCTCGTTAATCTACCCTGCAGCACCTCAATCCACCCTGCAGCTCCTTAATCCACTCTGCAGCACCTCAATCCATCCTGCACATCCACATTGCAGCTTCGCAATCCAACCAACAGCTGCTCAATCCAACTTGCAGCTTCTCAATCCAACCAGCAGCTTCTCAGTCAAACCTGCACATCCACAATCCACCTTGCAGCTTCGTAATCCACTCTGTAGCTCCTCAATCCAACTTGCAACTTCTCAATCCAACCAGCAGCTCCTCAATCCAACTTGCACCTAATCAACCTACCCTGCAGCTCCTCAATCTACCTGGTACCTTCTCCATCCACCCTGCAGCACTTTAAATCTACCCGGCAGCTCATCAGTCCACCCTGCCGCCCCGCTATCATCCCGGCAACTCCTCAATCTACCCAGCAGCACGGTAGTCCACCCTGCAGCTCTTCAATCGACCCTGCAGCTCGTTAATTTACCCTGTAGCACGGCAATCCACCCTGCAGCTCGTTAATCGACCCTTCTGCTCGTTAATCTACCCTGCAGCACCTCAATCCACCCTGCAGCTCCTTAATCCACTCTGCAGCACCTCAATCCATCCTGCACATCCACATTGCAGCTTTGCGAAATCAACCAGCTTGGCTCCTCAATCCCGACTTGCGGCTTTGCTCGATCAGCCAGCGAAGCTATCGGTCAGGCCTGCATCCTGATCACCTTGCGGCTTCGTGATCACTCTGTGACATCTCAGTCGGCTTTTGACTTCTCCAGTCGACCAGCGGCAACGGCTCCTCAATCCAACTTGCACCTAATCAACCTACCCTGCAGCTCCTCAATCTATCTGGTACCTTCTCCATCCACCCTGCAGCACTTTAAATCTACCCGGCAGCTCATCAGTCCACCCTGCCGCCCCGCTATCCTCCCGGCAACTCCTCAATCTACCCAGCAGCACGGTAGTCCACCCTGCAGCTCGTCAATCGACCCTGCAGCTCGTTAATTTACCCTGTAGCACGGCAATCCACCCTGCAGCTCGTTAATCGACCCTTCTGCTCGTTAATCTACCCTGCAGCACCTCAATCCACCCTGCAGCTCCTTAATCCACTCTGCAGCACCTCAATCCATCCTGCACATCCACATTGCAGCTTCGCAATCCAACCAACAGCTCCTCAATCCAACTTGCAGCTTCTCAATCCAACCAGCAGCTTCTCAGTCAAACCTGCACATCCACAATCCACCTTGCAGCTTCGTAATCCACTCTGTAGCTCCTCAATCCAACTTGCAACTTCTCAATCCAACCAGCAGCTCCTCAATCCAACTTGCACCTAATCAACCTACCCTGCAGCTCCTCAATCTACCTGGTACCTTCTCCATCCACCCTGCAGCACTTTAAATCTACCCGGCAGCTCATCAGTCCACCCTGCCGCCCCGCTATCATCCCGGCAACTCCTCAATCTACCCAGCAGCACGGTAGTCCACCCTGCAGCTCTTCAATCGACCCTGCAGCTCGTTAATTTACCCTGTAGCACGGCAATCCACCCTGCAGCTCGTTAATCGACCCTTCTGCTCGTTAATCTACCCTGCAGCACCTCAATCCACCCTGCAGCTCCTTAATCCACTCTGCAGCACCTCAATCCATCCTGCACATCCACATTGCAGCTTCGCAATCCAACCAACAGCTCCTCAGTCCAACTTGCAACTTCTCAAACCACCCTGCAGCTTCTCAATCGACCCTGCAGCTCCTCAATCCACCTTGCAGCTCTTCAAACCACCCTGCAGCCCCTCTATCCACCCTGCAGCTTCGCTATCCACAGTGCAGCGCCTCAATCGACACTGCTGCTCGTCAATCTACCCTGCAGCACCTTAATCTATACTGCAGCTCCTCAATCAACTCTGCAGTTCCTCAATCCTCCTTGCAGCTTCTTAATCTACCCTGCAGCTCCTTAATCAACTCTGCAGCTTCTCAATCGACCCTGCACCCGTTTAATATATCCCGCAGCACCTCAAACCACCCTGCAGGTCCTCTTTCCACCTTGCAGCTCCTCAATCCACCCTGAAGCTCTTGAATCTACCTCCTGCTCCTCAATCCACCCTCCAGGTTCTCAATCTACACTCCAGCACCTCAATCTTCCTCCAAGTATTCCAGTTTGAGACGGATTCACTACCTCCAACTGAACTATCTTTTTCCGTATTGCATCCCAACAGCGTCAGGTTAGGTTGTTGTACCCTTTATATTGAGATTCTAGTTCCCATCATGATTAGATTTATAATCCTATTATATGTTGGGTGACAACTATATTGCTCGCGTCTTGCATTTATTTGCTTCTCTTTGGCAGCACTGGCTGGATGAAAGAATAGTTTGGGACCCAGAAGAATACAATGGCTTGAATTTGATCCGTATACCGGCTGATATGTTATGGCTCCCAGATATAGTGCTGTACAACAAGTAAGGCGTTTATTATGCAAGCGTCAGTTCCGCCATCCAAACGGATATCGTTGTCCGTGTAAAACTTTCGAGTCAACAGTCGAAGAATCTTATTGTGTTTTCGTGGCAGAAATTATCATTGATGTTGGCAAGATACCATGGTGTTTTGATCGTCTTCTCCGTATTCTCTCACATAGCTTAACGTTATATATGTGGTTGCTGAATTATACGTATAAACTATGCATGTCGACTCAACGTCAGTGGGTTATAAAATGAATTATAATAGCACTCAAAATTATATTTAGGTTTGCAAAAATAAAACCGAATGTTTGGGTTGGAGAATAAATCTCAATGTTCGGATTAGGGATAATAGAATAATGATACGGATTTAATGACAGGAACATCATAACATTATGCAGACATCATCGAAACTGTTGGCCGCTTCTCTTGCAAGAGCCTGTGTTTATATGTCTTTATATATTAATATGTTTATTGACTGCCTGCTTGAATAGTGCTGGGAAAAGGGTCGTGTGCATAAGATTTTTCGATTATGGAGGTGGAAATTCTCCATGGTTATTGAATAACGGTTCTGGCGGTTGTGATATCATGGGGTAATATCATCTGTCCGATCACCATTTTCTAAGTTCCTACAACTATAGAATTTTATCGCACACAAGGGAATAGCATTTCAGGAAAGAGTATATTAGATGATTATTATTATATAGATTATTCGCACCGTATGGTAGCTATAGAGTAAATTTTTGCAGTCAAAAGTAATTGCAGGTATCGTGCCTTAGTACCAGTAGGCTAATTGGGAGATTGTCATGCTGCCGTCGATATTATGCACATATCAACAAACATCGACATTCTCTTGTTCTCCAGCTCCAACTCGTTGTATATATTTTAATCCGGTTGCGTTGATGCGTACATAGACACTTCCAGTAGATATCTCCTTGAAAACAAAAACGCGCGTTATACTGCTCTAAGCTTTTAGAGAAGGTTGTTGTCGTAAATCTCTCGGTGTTAACCTGAACGGCTAGTCCTTGGTTCACATATTTTGTTGAAAGCGCAATTTTATATAAAGCTAACCAACTGGCAAGTCAGGTAAGGATGTATTTATAACTCTCCTCGGAAGAAAGCTTATGTATTGCAATTTTTTTTGCAACGGTACTACAATTTTTGCAACGGTACCATGATGCAACTCTGAATATATGGGGATTTTTTATATATAAGACGTGGAAATTTCCTTTCTTCTTCTTGCAGTGCCGATGACTATACCACAGGCTTTATGCCAGGAAAATTACAGGTGACCAATGAGGGATACGTGTTTTGGGGCCCACCGGTTCGTTTTAGAAGCTCCTGCACGGTGGACATCGGATATTTCCCGTTCGATACCCAGAAGTGCACTTTGAAATTCGGCTCTTGGACGTACCCCAAACATCAAATGGATATCCTGAACAAGAGACCGGAAGTCGATGTGACACGCTACGTGAGCAATGGTGAATGGCAGCTGCTGGAGTATAGCACCACGCGCTACGAAACTCTTTACCCTGGCGTTCAAAATGAGAGCTATTCTGACGTCAAAGTTGTGTTGGTCATTCAGCGTCGGATTCTCTACTACGTCATAAACATATTACTGTCCTGTGTCTGGCTTAGTATTTTGACCCTGTTGGATTTCTGTCTGCCACCCGACGAAGGAGAGAAGATAACTCTAGGGATAACTGTCTTACTATCCTACGCCTTCTTCATGTTGCTGGTTGCCGATAGCATGCCCCCTACGTCGGAATCCGTGTCCATTATTAGTAAGTTGGTTAGCGTACACTATAAATAAATCCGACGCCAACGTGTTCTGGGAGTGTTCAAGATTGAATACACGTGTTAAAGTTGTGAACGTGTTAAGAGTTCAGAATGTTATTGTTCAAACTGTGAATACGTGTGTTAAAATAATGAACACATGTGTTCATAATGCGTTCTGCATTTGAATACGTGCGTTAATGGTTTGAATGCTAAAGTTCAAAATTGAACATAAGTTAACAATTTGGACAAAATTACGCGTTCAATAAGTGTTACAATTTAGGTTTTTAATAATTGAACACCTCAGTTTACAGGGTATAATAATCGCGAACTGTTATAAACTGAATTCCCCGTCAAAATAGGGCCGTCATTTCTTATATTCAGTAAACAGTACTCGTCCACAATGCTGAGTAGGCTACTCCAGTATCCAGTCGAATGTGCAATCTTTCTGATCTATAGGAAAGGATATATCCACACGATCATAATATGTGGATGTTGCCGTATGTATTCACGAGTTATGGGTATTTTTAATCTCTGGTTTTTCAGCAACATGTGCAACGCATTAATAATATTAATATAAAATCAACAAACCTTCTACAGAGACAGACAATTGCCCAATAGGTGTGTTGTCAGCGTTTCATATTCTCATGTAGTTTTTTATCTTACTCCCACAGGTATGTACCTCTTCTTCTCTATGGCAGTAAACAGTGTGTCGATGATTTTGACTATACTGGTCCTGAAGCTACACCACAGTTTACCTCATCAAACGGAAGTTCCCCATTGGGTTCGAGTTTTCATCCTTGGAGGTCTCGCCTGGCTTGTCCGTTGCCAGTGTCCGCCGGTCAAGAAGATTAAAAGACGCTTTTCAGTCAAGCCGGGATCCAACGAACCCCAACATGTCGCTCACTCTGCGTGCGCCGAAATCATGGCAGCCGACATAAGTTGGTCGCCCATCAGTCCAGTTGACGAGAATAATTTGAACAATGTTGATGACTTGACAGAGGAACCTAAGGAGATTACAGCGAGCACGCCATTGAGTGTGTCCCGACAGGGATCCCTCACGGAGACCCATCAGCTATTTTCTGTGCGGAAGATGGCCGCTGACCTGATTTCAAGACATATTGGTGATTTAGCGTCTAATGCCAAAGAAGAAATCACAACAAATCGAATTAAAGACGACTGGAAACAGGTGGCTTTAGTGGTTGACAGATTCCTGTTTTGGTTGTCCCTGGCCGTTACATTATCCGGCACGTCAGTTTTATTAATTATAATACCTTCCATGAAGATGGCATCTGAAAAAGCCTTATGAAAATTTGTGTTTTTGCTGCTGCTGTTGTTGTTGTTATTTTATTCCCCGGGAGACTGAACGAAATATGGTTATCGGTTCTCAATTGGATTGCAGTTCCAAGACTTGTTTCGTTATATCTTGCGAATGAGAACATATTTAAATCTCCAACTGGATTTCCAATCTCAAGTTTATCAAGAAGGATATGGGATGCTTATTTTAATGTGACAAGCTAACAATTGTGACACAGTTGTTCGTGTTGTTGTGATCGTGTTGTAGAATAAAAAATATATTTTTAATTAATAAATGTTGTCGTTGTTGTTGCTATTAGGAAATGAAAAGTACAATCCCTACAGGAATAAGATCATTTCATACCTTTTCAGGTAAGATGACAGTAGATATTGTAAGAATTCGCCCTATATGTCAATAATAGATACAGTATCCGACACCTTCAGTGCATTTCGTCAGAACAGCATTTGAAATGAGGATTTTCGACATAAATTGGCTCACCGAAGTATTTCTATATGTATCCAATTATTCGGTGTTAACAACTAACTTGCAGCCTCTCAGTCAAAAATAGCGATATGTACTTTTAATTCGAGGGTAGACAAAACGGCGGTCTCTAAGATATAAGTGCATACCCCATTGTTGTGTTTTAAGGTCGAGACTAGTGTCTTTCCCATTGTTCGTAAATACATTTTGTAAGGCAAATATTCTTGGAAATTTAAGTTCACTAGAAGCAGGTAACACTTCATGTATTGAAAGTACATATATTTAGTCAACAACAACAGTCATAAATATTAATATTCGGCTAAATTGCTCCTATATATCAACTAACCCAATTAATCATCTTAATAGAAATTTTTATAGCCTTTTCCATTAGAATGAACAATACGCAGGTGATCCGATTTTATGTTTCTTTTTAGATGAAGCCAAGTGACTGACAGGTCATACGCAATTTTGGAAGAAATATCTCTCTCAATTCTACCAAAAACTTGTGAATTTATAGTTATTTTTTTCCATTTCGTATTTATATGGATGTGCTAATTTATAAAAACAAGAGTCTTCATTTCACTAGAGCGGTACAGCATGAGGATATCAGATGATCCTTCATTTTTATGTCGTTTTTAATATAAAGAGTTTCTAGAAAATCTGTACGATCATAAGAGAGATGTCGGTGTCAACATTTAGATGTTTAGATGTTGATATCCGAATAACACCACCTAAGCACCAGAATCCGACTAGGTTAATGTTTTGTGGGACTAGGCATCAAGAAATCTTGTACATCGATAATATTCATGTTATGGTATGAATATCCAAATTTAAATGGATGATCTTATCTAGTTATCTGACTTTTATTGATTTTAGTAAACAATGTACATTCGTTTAAAAAACACCTGTCACACTAAAAGACACTCATTTTTAAACATCGTTGTCCATTTTAACATATTTGGTCACATACACATTTACGCGCGAGTTAAAAGGGTTGTCAAACAATCATCTCTGAGAAAATCAGAATCGCAAAATGTCCAACAATTAAGTTCCTTAGAGGAAAACGTTTTCACAGATTTTCTGATGTCTTTACAAATTCTCACAGTTGAGCACATACCGTAAGTTCAAACCTAGTATTAGGTGTGAAACGTCAGTGTTAACTATTCAAAATCGAACACTCAGTTTGCTTGGGGAAATCTCCCCACATCTGAATCTTCAACGCTTCCAACATCCAACCAGACTGTATTCGACTACTGAAATGTACAATATTTATTAATCGATTAGTTAATCATTCAAGTACTTGATCTGTTTTGTGTGTCTTAATCGGAGCACCACTAGGGCCGCTAGTCATGCTAGTTCATTCATTATTTCTTAATATGTATTTGTGTTGTATTGCCTTTGGTTCTGGTGACAGAAATGTGCAAATATATCGATCAAGTTTTTTTTTAATAATTCTTCGAATAGTGCTCATTTCTTTTGATATACAGTGGTTTCTAAAAATATATAGGAGATATTTAATATCTAGCATGCAGCTCAAGTGTTACTTACTATATCACTGCATATTTCTTGCGAAGTACGATATCAATATGTGCACGTTCTGCATGGCCTTTTCGTGAATGTTCCTGTCCATGCACGCACTGAAGTTGAACGGTATATTCACAAAAAGATAATTAGAGAGCGAAGGAAAGTCAAATTCTTCATGTCGAAATATTCGTCTCCTAGGGTGTGATGATACATGTCCAGCTAAAATTCACATTGATTAATACATCGGCACATTAGTACTGAATATAAATTGTATTGGTAGTTCTGTGTATTTTTCAGACAGCACACGAATAATTTTATCTTTACGCTGTTTGTTTCGTTGAAAGTACTCGACTATTCAAAAAGCCACCTGACAGTCAGATTTCGAAAACAACATATATTTGTATTGCTGGGATCTCTACCGTACAAAATACTCGTTCGACATTTCCAAACATGTGACAAGTCTTGCTTGACCAGGATAATTCTCGAGAAATTTCTAACTTTTACCAATTTACCGCAAGCAAATTCAGAACCAGGATTCGAAGTCGTGGACATGGACTGAGACGAAATAAGTCTTAACGCATTCAAGTGGAAGTTTTTTGACAGTGGCCTTTGTACGCTACTGCAATCATCTAGATGACACGGCCGGTATTAATGACAATTGTTATCGGGTTCACATTGACTCGGGTGATCAGCTGTGAAACGCTGATAAACTACAATATTTTAAGAGCAGCCGACGAACAGAAGCTTATAGAGGAGATATTTAGAAACAATGAGTACGATGCTAACGTCCGACCGGTTTACAATGCATCCCAAAATGTGGAAGTGCTTTTTGGATTTACACTGGTACAGATAATGGACATGGTAAGTAAAAATAATGATATAGAGGTGCATATCACTGTCAATAAAAGTGTGCATATCCTGCACACTAGAGTGTAACATCTTTCAAACATGTAAAAGTGTTGAAGTACGAAAACTAGTATGAAAAGGGATTTACTTAAAATATGTCACTGTAGACTTATCAAACCCATCAACTAGATCGTCCTCAATAAACACAACAAAATAAGTATTGCACAATATCGCCCGGTGCTGAATATTGGTACTCATTCTCAAAAATTAGTGTTCATTCTCAAATGTGTACTTTTGAACACTTTTGCGCATAATTGAACACTTTTACATGTATTCCAAAAGTGACAGAATGTGTGTTCATTTGTGAACATTGGTATTCAAACATGATGATCATTTTTTAACAGCAAGTGTTCAGTTTTTAACACAATATGTTGTTCTGATTTGGGCGTCAATATGAACTTGTTCAGTGTTCTGTGCCGTCTAACCCAATATTTCGATTGTTGAGATACTTAGCATTGTGGAATTTTTGGTGCCTTTTTCTTTTCACTACTGTTCAAAATGAACAAGCTGATTAATTCCACAACTTAATCCAGCAACCGCTAAAATTAGTCAGAGATGACCGCTTTTACGCGTTCAATAAGTGTTACAAATCGTTGCTGACAGTGTAACCAGGGGAAAACTTAAAAAAAACACCCCACAATTAACTTTAACATGATGGCTTCTCTTTGATGACCCCACACAGCCACATATTAAAAATGTGTATTTAATACGCAAATTATAGGAATACCAGTACCATTATATGCGACAAGTTTGTGGCAAGTATATATGTGATTTGAATTTATCGGAATGTGGTTTAAATCTTTCATCGTGACATTCCAAATATCTGATTTCGGCAGGAGGAGAAGAATCAGGTTTTGGTGACAAACGCTTGGCTGGAACACGTGAGTAGTTCTTGTTAAATTAATTATTCCAATTTATAATATTATTCTACGTTTCACATCCTTTATACATTGTTTACTGTCCATATATGACCAATCCTTTACGCATAATCGGAATTCTGCGGTCATACCTTGACCTATTCACTTACTTTCACCGACTTTATCTCATCGTTTTTATCTTTTGGAAGCGTGTGACTGTTTTAACAAATATACGGATAGATTATTGAATTGTCAAACCGGGTTTTGAAAAGCAAAATTTATAAAAAAAAATCACATTCGATTAAATTAACTCTTTGTTAATAATGATCTTTGTCATGTTGTGAATGACGGAAGTTGTTGGTTGTCAAATAGAAGACAAGACAGGACATTTCCTTTGAAGAATGTCAGATTCAGAGTGTGTCGGTAAGAGTGGCGCCCCTTGAAGCCATATCGCTTGAACATGTCTAAGAACTATTTTGTTCTTCCTCGACGGATCATACCAGTGTAAATGATATATAATGTAATGGATTAAACATTCAGTCTAGGGAATAGATCACGTTTATTTCTAACAGTTGAATATGCTAAAATCTTCAGTAATAACTCGCCAGGCTAATAATGAAAACTAAGCGAGAGTTTATCATAATATGTGTGTATATATATGACTTCATTGATCATGTAACCTTCAGGAAAACTACTACTGAATTAGCAGGGAAATGATCCCATTTTCATGTTTAAGGTTCAGTAAGGCTTATTTCCCAATGCAATTATGTTTAATTTTCTATATACAGCAGAATTTATATACTTCTTGTGAAATATGAAATATCAATGATGGGTCAACATACTATTGTTTTTAAATAGTAGAAATATATTCGATAAATGGAGCAGTTTCAGCCCGTGTTTAGGAGGGGGTTGGGTGAAGAATTGGGGTAGTAAAGGGAAATATTATTTTGGTTCGTAAGTAAAGTTGCATTTTAGTTGAAAGTGAATTCATATGCATTCGTAATAGAACTACACATATAATCTCTCCCACAGGAGCATCCCCCACTGTCCGACCGTCAAATCGGACAGACCCAATGTTTGGTCAGTCCTACTCCGGCCTGAAATCCTCAGTTTTGTGCATAAATGGTTCTTCTTATGTCGGATATCAATGTCTTGGTCGTTTGTCTTCTATTGTTAGGTGTCTTGGCACTTCTTGGGGAAAATTCTCTCTCTCTTTTTCAGCAAATACATAAATCAACATGTTATTACCTTCTACGCTCATGGAAATGAACGCGATCATTAAACTCCCTTAAACTTAAAACAATACATGTAAATTTTGAAAAATATACTACCCATTTTTTCGAATTAAATATTTGTGAATTATTTGCAGAACTGGGTAGACGAGAGACTTACTTGGGACCCTGACGATTATAACGGATTAAAGATGATCCGTATTCCCTCAAATATGTTATGGCTGCCTGATATTGTCTTATATAACAAGTAAGAATTATTTCATATTCTAGTCTTGTATATTTCTAAATGAAAGTATGAGTACATATATTTTGATGCGCGTACAAACAATAGTTACTTAAGGAATTAAACAAGATATTTAATTTAATATTTTCTTTAAATAAAATTATATAATAATTAATCGACCAAAAAGGTTGAAACCCATAGAGACTGGTTTGCATTCCAGTACTTCTATTATGGCTATATTTGCATTACTTTCTCGACAACAATATACCAGGAGATCTTTTATAATCCTTATACATATTCCGCCAGATAGCCCTTGCTAACAAGCTGTCCGTTTTATCAATTACACCATAATTCATTACAGCAAAGCAAGCAAAGCGAGGCTATTATACCAAGCGCCGCCATTACAAGTTTATTCGGTGTGAGCCTTTGTAGATTTTTAAAACTACGCTGAATGGGTTGTTTCTAATTCAACCTAGCGTCTTTCCATTGGGTTCCAATGAAAGCGCGCCCACAGAAACATTTGTATTGGAAACCACTGATAAAGATTTATACACCGAGACACCATGTCACTCAACAGAGACGATAACAATTCACCACTTCTGTCTTTCAATTAATTGGTTCTTGTTTACTTCACTTCAGGCATCACAAATGGAGATTAGGTGCTGATGGATTTTTATCGAATGATAACGCGATTATTGAAACGAAAATGTAAAGATTATTCGACACTGGCCAATAGATATCTGACATCACCACTTGATATTTATAAAACTGTTCTTTAAAGGTTCCCTGCTAAGTGTGTTTAAATTTCAAATTTATCTGTTTTGCTCAGTGCCGATGATTATACAACCGGATACATGCCATGCAATGCGATGGTGCAACACACTGGCCAAATCTTCTGGGGTCCACCGGCACGGTTACGTAGCTCGTGCAAAGTCGATATCACATTTTTCCCTTTCGACATTCAGAGATGCACTTTAAAATTCGGCTCATGGACGTACATAAAGGAACAGGTGGACATCCTCAATAAATCAACGGAAGTCGATCTTTCGAATTATATCAGTAACGGAGAGTGGCAGTTGACGAAGTACGACATCATTCGTAAGGAGAGTGTATATCCGGGCCAGAAAGGAGTGTTTCCGGATGTGACAATTGTGCTGGTTATCAACAGGAGAGTGCTCTATCATGTCATGAACATACTGATGCCATGTATCTGGCTTAGTATACTCAATCTTCTCAATTTCTGTCTGCCGCCGGACGAATGTGAGAAAATCACTCTCGGGATAACTGTCTTCCTCTCATATTCAGTCTTCATGTTACTCGTGGCCGATAGCATGCCCTCTACATCGGAATTCGTACCCCTTATAGGTAGGTATCCCACAACATGTATTCATTTTTCCAGTCAGATACTGTCGATCGACTGGACAATACTTACGACATGGCGAAGTATACGTGTACCGGTGGTATCGCCATTTCAATTTTTTGCAAATGCGCAACCTCCGCTCAGGTTTTTGTAAACTTCCTGTTTGTACCAAATCCGAAGTTTTTTAAAATTGGGGAGATAGGAAAACAGTTGATATTATTTGCGCAACTCGCCCAAATATCTCGCGGACTATCACCAGATGGGCTGATGAACGGCCCAAGATATTTAATTACCCTAAATAAAATTCAGTTCCACAAAAAATAAGATCTTTTGCCGAGATTTCACCCACTTTTATCCTGGGCAGAATGCGGCAGTTGGTACAAGTGACCTTTCGTGACCTCGCCTAGTGCGCATGCCCAGTCACCCTAGATTTGTAATGGCCATTGCGACTATTAACCGGGTACTTCAAATCCACTCTATGACTAGCATATCTACTTATTATCATCTCATCTTAGAAAGTGTTGCTGGAATATATATTGAATATTTTAGCTCTGCTGTGGCGCAATTTCTTCTGGATCAGGAAGATCAACAAGCCAGAATAGAAAAAATTCAGGAAATTCAAAAATTCAGGAAGATCTTAATTTATAAAATTTAATGACATATATCATATCAATGAAAGACGCGTCTATTCCAAGCTGGACGACACGTATTAGTATTTCAAATTACTCGCACTGATATGGCTTGTCTCAAAATAGTGTATAATATATCTATTTATAATTTCTTTTCTCAAGACATCAAATACATTGTGTAAAGGGAATTTACAGAAGAATTATCATGCAATAATGCCTTTTCAAGATTTCCACATCAACAGCTACATGAATCAGTTTTGTTTCTTGTGATGTTTTTTTGGAAATACGCATTGGGCATATTTGCCTGTGGGGTCATATGTGCATCTATAAGCATCTTTTCCCATCACCTTTTTTATTTTGCGTTTAATTTTCACTCTTTCCACTTTTCTTCAAGGAATGTATCTGACATTGTCGATGGCGGTGGCCTGCGCGTCGGTCATCCTGACGGTCCTAGTTCTCAAGACCTATCACGTGTCCCCCAACCAGAAAGAGGTTCCAAGATGGGTCAGAACGCTGATTCTCCAGGGATTAGGTAGACTCACGCGCTGCGAACGTGCACCGGTGAAGAAAATCAAGAGGAGATTATCGACGAAGCAGACATTACGAAATGCTGTCTATCAGATGGCTCCACAGTTGGAACACGATAAACCGCCTCCAAAAATATTCGGTATGAGCGTCAGTGCTTTGTTGAGCGCGGCAAAGGCTAACGCAGCCAAAAAGGAAACTGGCGCCGATTCCGCAATGGGGGAACCAGCCGAAACTACAAGAGCCATCCCAAGCCCAGACGCGATATCAACTGTCAGCTCGATCCGAAACACGGCCATTGACGACATTTTAAACTATCTGAAATTAATCGTTTCTCAAAGTGAGGAAGAGACCATCGAAGACGATACAGTTGACGAGTGGAGACAAGTGGCATTGGTCATCGATAGGTTTCTGTTCTGGATCTTCCTGGCCATCAACTTCGTGTCCACCATTATTATCTTGATCGTCACACCAAACTTTGCAGTTTAGATTATACGTTTGGCTCTTTTAGTTTGTAAATATATCCAACAGCCAAATGTTTTGAAATCAAATACCGTCAATCATTTTACCTCTCAGGCCGAAGGATCTCGGGGCTAGTGTTGACACCCTATCTGCCCGTCTGTCCATCTGTCTGTCCGAACGAAGAGCGTCTGCCCACCTGTCCGTACCCTTCCCATAACACTCTATATCTCCGAAACTAAAAAGATCAAGTCTACAACAGATTGCTGTAGTCCATATTCTCTAAGAAAAAAATATGAAAAATAATCTGGACTATTATATAGGATTCTATAACACTTTTGTCTATAACAACTTGCTAACCGTGTAATTATTGAGTGTTTTAGCCCGGTTATGTGAAATGTACATGTGTCAAGTGCAGGTGTTCATTTGGAGACTCTATTTTAAAAGGCGGGAAAGGAAGGGGTCGTCTGTTTCATACAATCGAATAAACACACATATAAATTACAAGATGGAATTCCTTAAGTTTTACTGCTGTTCTCATCGTAAACTTGATTTACACAGCGACAAAAATATACCTTAACCCAAGCATGTTCCACAGAGCATGACTCAACTGACAGAATAACTCTCCATTTGAGAGACCACATAAACTCGTTCAATGACATTGGCACAATGCTAACCGAGACACGAGCATAATTGTGCCAACATCATTGGACGAGATTTTTTTAACAAGTGGGAGAAACGTTGTCAAAGTTTAAAATATGTTTTCAACCTTTCATTACAATTTTTGTTGATAATCAATTTATTGCTTAAGAAGTGCAATAGAATAGGAATAATATTTTCATAGGCGTGCTCATTGCTCATTTTACGCACGGCTAGTGTAG
This sequence comes from Hanleya hanleyi, assembly GCA_036873755.1. Classification (NCBI taxonomy): domain Eukaryota; kingdom Metazoa; phylum Mollusca; class Polyplacophora; order Lepidopleurida; family Hanleyidae; genus Hanleya; species Hanleya hanleyi. The sequence continues at coordinate 30,164 of JAVTVY010015222.1, read as the reverse complement.
GAAACCTTGCCCTAAAATTAAGAAATAAATGTTAGTTTTCCGTCCTCTAACTGCTCAGATAATCGACAGTAAAACGGAATTGCCTATTGTTTTGAGACAGTCGTAAAACATAAATGCAATTCCGTTTTATCATCCATTAACTTAGCAGTTAGAGGGCGGAAAACTGACATTTATTTCCATTCTAAAGCATCATTTACAAATGTTATTAAAACTAAATTAAAGAATAAACGTACTCATTCGAATTTCAATTACCCCTGACAACAAACTCTGACAGGCCAGATAATCTCATTTGGTGTTCCACTGCGGCCGGTCTATTCTCTTAGGCGAGGGGTTTTGGGGTGGAGGGAGTAATACAGCTCACGGAGCGATATTCCTATAATTCAGTGCATAGACAACAAAAATTAAAATTACAGACTTCGTGTTGACGCGATCTTATGTGTGATAAGGAATTACTTATACCGGATGTCATTAATTATTCCACACTGATTACGGCGTTTTCTGTACGAGCTCGAGAGTTGCCGTTACAGTTTTGCTGACTCCGCCCTCAAGCAGCGCGTGAGTTTACAACCGACACAAGAGCACTACCGATTGATTCTGATGGATTCTGGAAATTCTGGAGGATTTTCTATGCACGAGATAAGATATACATTCCCTGAAATTTTCTGTCGAGTTGTCAAGCAATCAACAGCCCCATATATCAACATAACTTAGGTAAAACCGGTGCACCGCCTCCTGTGAACAGAGGTCCGACTGAAAGCTTTCTTGAGTGACAGCTCTCGTCAATGCAAGTGTTGCGATTTCTGCACGTGCGTCATTCATAAATTTAAGACGATTGCCACGCTTTCGGATATACAGACTCAGCGAAACGACAAGAATCATGAGAAATAATTCGCATTTGTAAGCCTTTCGAGTTGCAAAACTAAGTGAAAAACAGATAATAGAGTAAATAATCTATTGAAAGTCAAAGTCGCGCGTAATTCTCACTTATAGCCATTTACTATGAAGCAGACGGTGTTTAATCTATCCGCCCCGTCCAAATCATTTTGGAATATAGTCACGTGAGAAAGGGTACTATATATATCGTCCAATATAGGACAGCAATTTCCCTATGCTTTCAACGCTGAAGAACAGGCAGATGATTTAGAATATAAACTTTCCCACACTAACGGCGCGTAAAATAACCATTGAGCACGCCTATGAAAACAATATTATATAGTATACCCTCACAGAAATATGACGCATTCAAGGCGCAAATATAGCCTGCAATTTGCACCTAAGGGACAACTCAGCAACAACAACAATCAACTCAATGTTAAGTTGTTGTCAAATCGTACCTCGTTTACCATGATTACGTAATATCATATTCATCAAGTAGTGGAAGTGGGAAGATATATTGTTGGGGATTATCTCCTAGAAATTTATAAGGCTGCCATTATGCTGAAATTGAATTGGTATGAATTTTTAGGAGCATCAAAAGCATAATCCCTACGCTATAGGAGCACTCTTCGCCGCCCGACCATTGAATATTCCTACGAAGTAGGCCCTCATTTGCAAATTGTCCGGTAATGAGTCAATCAGTTCATCCGAATCCTTTCGTCGGCAAAATAAGGAGAACCGTTGACATTAGGCATGAAGGTGCATTAGGGGACTGTTACCAGCAAGTTCTGAGCTGACCTACTTTTGATGAAAATTCCTGATGATTTTTGATGAAAATCACTGGTGATTCGGACTTGGGCAGTGTCCATCTTAATATAGGCAGGATTTCAACTGGGGTGGGGATTTCCAAGAGTTCAGTTCGCGTCGGAGTCCTAATGCCTACCCTACTTCGTAGGTCCTGTGACGTTATTCACACTGCTCATGTGACAGGCCCACATTTTCGTCGGACATATTTCACTTTGGAAATGTTAAGAATTGGTATAATTGATTCTGTTGTGGCAGATATCAATATTTTGCTTGATTTTGTCTTAATGTGAGATGTCTGGATACTATTGTTAGACAATTCGGCCTGTTCTGAATACAATTCCAAAAGTCACTATATGTTATAGCTCCATAGGGGCATGGAGATGAACGTGATTTACTCCCTTAAGAAATGAGCAAAGCAGACGACAATATAAAGACCAGGCAGGCCTGCATAAATATTGAAACGTTCCATTCGGATGAAAAGCACGCCTTCACGATCGGTTGATGCTGAAATTCTTCAAAAGTATTTTTGGCAGAACTAGGTAATGTACCGTAAGATTTCTGCGATCTAATTGCTTGCTCTCTGGACAACTGCAAATCATATTTTCTCAGAAATTTCCACTCGACTGGGACGCGATAACTAAAACAAATTTCCAATTCAGCAACGTAAATTGGGCAAAGACACCATGCAATCATTACTCGATTTGAAATTTTCTTAATATATTTTACCTCAGCGTGACCGCGTCAGCGTAAAACCTAGTAATCTCGCAAGTGTTATATTTTCTTGGCTATATACAACAGGGATCTAACTGTATTATGGCTGAGAAATCTTGGCTCCATGCTCTGGGATGCAATTAATAACAAGAGCAATGTTAAATGTAGCAGAAACTAACACGGCAGTTTGATACAGAACGTGTTTATATTCCTGTCGAAATCACGCTCTTAGCTTTTTGTTATTTATAGGACCGGCATAATCCGTTTAACTCCTGTAACCCACACTATTCTGCCGAAATTAAGCGATTGATTCAGGTCTTTTAGACACGTCTCTCAATCAAATGAAGCGGTTTTATGGCCCAGTAATCTGTCCGATGAAGCATGTGTCTTTGTAATGTGGCGACGTTAAGGTTCGTGATTAAGGGGAAACTACTCTTTTTTCAATATGAGGGATATTCCAAACGATGAATATACGAGCTCGAAAATGATTAAACGCAATTTTCATCTAAAGTTTGAAGCAATCATGGGTAAGTTTTCGGAGAAAGCTGTAATTTGCGGTTGAATCCTTCGAATGTGCTATACTGTTGGCATTCACTTACCAATTTTCAAGCAGGAGACAATAAGACGTTTTTAGTGTTTCTCAAGCTTCATGCTGTACGTTTTGAAGACAATTGGAAGCTAAAGTAGAGTTGCAATCTTGAACGGTTATTCAGCATTCTAGTGAAGATACTTCACGTCAAGTCTGATTATGGTTAGTTATGATGAATTCCAAGCGTCTCGTCCGTCATTCATTATTCAGCCGTCGTCCATTAAAGAATATCCGCATAGATAAATTTCACAAGTTTTTGTCGGAAGATCGCTCAGCTTGTGACCAAACAATTCTGTGATAATCGCCCTCAACCGGTCGTTTAAACCCTCTGTCGTTTAGATTCTCATGATGTTGAAATGAACAATCTCAGTCATTCGTCTCTGAAAAAAATTATCGACAGATGTGGATGTGACGACAAAAATTATGTTTTATTAAATTTAAACATCCACGGAACACATTTGTGATACCAAAGCGTCTCGAGACTGTTGACATTGAAAATATATGTTAAACATGGCTGAGGAATAAATGTTAGATATGACGCGTACAGAAAAAAAGTATGTATATTAAGCATAAGATCGAGGTTCACCTATCGACAGGGGAAACCCAGATAACCGTATATCTACTGAACAAGATATTTCGAAGTACCAGATTATTCATCAACAACAAGAACCGATGGTGTTACTGTAAGAAAAACGTTCTTCTGACTTTCCTCGGTGATTAATGATATCGAGATAAGATGTACACTCAAACGTGATGAAACAGAATGTTTGAAGTGAAAATGATCATTTCACATCAGCACTACAGGATTCCCAAGTATGACATTATAGTGTATTAACAGCGATAGTCTAGATCGTGTCTCTGGAAAAAATTTCCCGACTTTGAATAGGTCTTATTTTCCTCCGAAGCAATAATACTACATGATTCTCATATCATCCCACCGATTTATCGAAGTTATTGACGGTTGGATATAGGGTGCTCCCCAAGGATTTTTCCATTCGGCAGGGAATAGACCGTGGGCCCGCTATATCAAAGCTATTACAGCAGAAGGAACCATCTTGGGATTTAAATTTACCGGAAGAAGCTTTTCATTATCCGGTACTTTACATTTCAAAATTCGAAATGGCCAAATCTTCTCCCAAATTCTCCCGACCTCTTGCACATCGCTTCAATTCTACTTGAAAAATGGAAATGAATGTGAAAATGATTGCGACCAAAACTGGATTCGTAATTTTGCCCTGTGAACCTATTCAGAACAGAATACCCAGAGACGAAGCGAGACGATTTTCCTTTCAGAACACAAGTTAGAGACGATTTTTATATGCACAACGATTTAATTTCTCTACTTTGTATTTCTCGACTAGCCATGAAATTACCGTGTATTATTAACGGCGGTGGTCTAGATCTTGTGTTTTCAGCAAAACTCTCTGACATTGAATATGTTTTATTTCCCATCAGGAAAATAATACTTCATCATTCTTATATCATTCCATCTATATATTGAAGTTATCAACCGTCGGATATACGAAAGACAGCAACAATCGAAATTGATTGGTACTCAGTTTGACTGAAAATGACTTTTCTTAGAGAAAAAACTTTAAACTTCGAATCGACCAAATCCCCTCCATGGATCCAGTGTCGTAAATGCAAACGTCGATCACTGCTGGCAAAATGAATGTGAATTGGAATGATTACCGGAATTCGATTCGTACTTGATTCCTAATAACCTACCGGTGACAATTTAGACTACGAGAAGATTTATCATCGTGGTGAAGCCAGCTAGTGGTTTTGAGGCATCCTTGCTTCTGAGATCACTTTCAGGTGTGGGATTATAATTGAACGAGATGTGCCACTCATACAACTGAACTGTCTCCGAGGTGTCTCATTGTATGGCTCGAGATACCTTTGAAGGGAAAATTAGGTAATTATTAGAGTACAATTATGTTAATGAATGACCTCAAGAGCACTTCAGAGTTACCTCGTTTAGGTGGACAGTTCCTGGGGAACTATCAGGTGAAGCAAAACTCTAAACTGTCGGATTACGTGTGTAGAAACTACATACCTTTTCATATCATTGGAAAATTGAGAGATCCTGAGCGAACCTGAGATTGGGGAAAAAATCGTTTAGCTTATATGAGCTTCCTTACTTTGAGGAAAAAATACTATTGCTGCTTCGGATTTATATTTTCGTATGATCCGGGTCGACGACGTTCAGCTCTCGTTCGGTTTCCATCCCGAAGTTACGGTGAACGGTTCCTTCTCCAATGATCAAGACTGCTGCGTTATCGTGCCTGTTAGGGTGTGACCTTTGCTACACAGGTGGCCGTGCAATCAGTCAGGAATAGCCGGCAAAGTCACTTCCCTGAGAAAAGCCTATCTTTGGTTCTCACCTCCATTCCACCGAAACGGAATGTTAGTATTTAACATCCAATTAACAAGGCTATGAATAATAGGACTGTTGAAGAAAGTATTATCAAGGGATTCTTAAGTGTTTTTGGCAAAGTCGGCCTCGTCGGCGATCGTGGCGCGCCATCTTGAAATCTGTCGTACAAACAGCGTCCAAATCGATTCATCGAACTCTCCGAAGACCCACAAATCATGTTAGGTCAGAACATAAAACAAGGCTTGTAACGCCTAAAAGCAGGTTTACGATTCCATGAAAAGCCTTCTCTTGCCTCTTCGTTTGCAGTGTTTCCTGATGACCAATGTAAATGAGCGTTTCCGACCTTTATGTAGGCGAAGCGGTCAACTCCTGATTCCAGAGATTTTTGTGTTCATGAACATGGCTTGTATCTTGATATCATTTGAATGGTTGTAGCTATATTCGTATATTTCAAGTGACTTCTATTATTATAATAGTCATGACATACTCTCAGTAGGGTAAGTAGAACATTGGCTCATTTAGCTCATATTTATATTAGTGTACAAAGCAGTTGCGCGAATTCATATCGAGAAGCTGTTATCCGTGAAAAATATCTAAAGCGTGCGCCACTCTTGAATGAACCGTAATCTCTTCGACTGGCTGGATTTTCTTCCAATTTTATCCAATGGAAATCCCCGATATCTTTTCGAAATATCGACTTGACCAACCACGTGCTTGAAAACTAGAATATATATTCCTGGTGCACTGGTTGTCTCGGCAAAACTGCCTGACATTTACATATAAAATCTGATTTCCCCTCAATGGAAATACATTATATAATTCTCGTGCCACCGATATATCAAAGCTATTGTCCGAAAATCATCAGTCATTCCTGCAGAAGAAACCATATTGCCATTTAAGTTTACCGGAACAAGCTTTTCATTATCCGGTACTTCATATTTCAAAATTCGAATTGGCCAAATCCCGCCGCTGACTTTATGCCCCAAGTCTCTTCTCGTAACATTGAAACGAATGTAAAAATGATTGTGAACAAAATTGAATTCTTAATCGAATCTTGACAAAATAGCCAGATACGGAGTGAGACGATTTATCATCGTCAAGCAGCCATGCTACTTTCTGAAACACTAATAGGGACGATATTTATATGTACAACGGTTTATTTTCTCTACTTTGTATTTCTCGACTAAATTTACGATGACTTGCACTGCCGAAAATACCCTACTTATTTAAGATAATGCCCTAAAATTTCCTTGAAATATGATAATTTTACTCAAAAGTTAAATTTTAAGAAAATTTCAAGATTTTTTTTCTTGTTCAAGTCAAATATATTTACCCCACTCCAAGTTTTACTTAAACAAGAAAAAAAATCTTAAGAATTTAAGAATTTTTCTTAAAGAAATATTCTTCAATTTTAAGATTTTTTATCTTGTTCAAGTAAATTTAACTTATTTTGAGTAAAATTATCTTATTTCAAGAAAATTTTAGGGCATTATCTTAAATAAGAAGGGTATTTTTGGCAGTGTGGGGACTAGTACAGGAAAGCATTTCAGACCAAGGTATTGGACTGTCTACCCCTTAATTAATGATCGAGAACGGTTAAACGTACCTTTTATGCAGAGAGAATATCAATCGGAAACACAAACTCCCTAAACGCATCTCTGATTCTCAGATATGATGGATGCTTATATGAACTTTAAAGTAAGGTACCTCGGCTTACAATTGCCATGTCGAATGTATACCTTCATCACATTTACATATAGAAGGACAAAAGGAGGTTTAGGGGATGCAGGAGATAAGTGCTTCACATTGCTTTCGCGTAACGCTGTGGCCCAGTCTAATGATATCGCCTAGATCCTGAACAACAAAACAGTTTTGCAGAAACTGGTTGGACAAGTTATGCGAATGTGTAAAGATTTCTGGGTGAGTGGGCACCAACACATGCCCAATATTTTCGTCCATTTTGTCATTTTCTCGCCTCTAAGCCCTCAAAACTAAGTTATTCAGACTAAAACAGTGATTTTCTATCTTATCGTTACAGAACTTAATTGGGTGAAAGATGAATGAAAGATACATGTTCCAAAGTGGCATATCGGAACAGCCAAGCAATATATTTTTGTTTAATATTTATTCAAATGCTCAACGGAAATGAACTCCAATTACAGAACACGAATAACACTATATTCAAATATATTAAGATATTCTAATAGAGTTTGACCCGCTAAATACTCTCTCTCTCTCTCTCTCAGATTAAATCGCCGATCATTATCACTGAATCACTGACATTATATACATTGTACTCATCAAAGTAGTTCGTTTTCATATTCATGGATAGGTTTTTGTGCCAGGAAAGGTCGTTAACATTACAACACTGGCGTATCAACACAATTACAACACATATAAGGGAAGTGGGAAGAGGTGCCGACATACTGACTGCGTCACATGGCTTCACAGAATAGTCTTCTGGTTAACCTATTCTAAAGCACATACCAAGAATCTAACGATTCATGATATGTGTTGTATCTCCGGTACGCTTTTATTGTACCTGTTCATGTGGCAACTTGGATGATATGACCACACGAATCTGTGTGTAAAGTGGGTTTTAGCACCATTCAGTCGTGATGGAACTTTAGCATGCGTGATCCAATGGACACGGGTGTGAATAGTACGGCTTGTTAAGAGCCTAGGTTATCAACAACATCCAACTGGGAACGACCGGATTTGTCGGCGACCGTGGCACGCCATCTCCTAATCTATCATCCCAAGGGCATTCAAATGGCTACATTTAACTTCCGAAGACTCACCGCTGTTATTACGTCAGAAAATGAAACTCGACTTCAATCGCTTACCTGTAAAAGTGTCCCTATATATTTTCGCTATGCCTAGGGCTAGAGCGCTGACACTTACCACAAAGCGTCTTTGGTTCAAGCTGTACCCCAATATGTTAAATAACAAAGATGGCCGCCATATTTGCCTCACAGTAACGTCATCTTCTCGGCAACCATTTTTCAGCGATTTTGGGCCGAATTTTCGCAATTTTCATTTCCCGATTTTTCTCTAACAAACTACCAAATAAAGTATAGAATAAGTAGTTTTGAATAAACAAAATACTTTCTAGTCCTTTTAAGTCAGAATGAAGAAATGGACAGAAATAGCTGAAAACACGACTTTTTGAGATACCACATGGGCGCCATTTTTTATTCACCCATGACCCTCTGCTCGGGGTATAGGCAAATAGGCCGAAAATGACCCTAATATGATAAGCATTAAAGTCACGAGCTTTCAGCTCCCTCGGTTTTGTCGTTTCGGAGCAGCAAATAAAATTTCATCATAGGGACACTTCCACCACCAGACAAATAGGGTTAATCAATGAGATAACCTGACGACAATATGAAGGCCAGACAGGCCTGTGTGAATATTGAAACGTTTCATTCGGATAAAAAGCACGCCTTTCCCGATCTGTTGATGCTGAAATTTCTCAAGCCATCTGATTGGCTAACACATGTATCAAATTCGCACGGGATTTATATAGCGTTGAAGTCGGATATAATATTCCGTGATATTATATCTGCGTTTGCTGAAATTGATAAGAAGCGAGACAATTTTACTTTTAGAACACAAGTTAGATACGATATTTATATGCACAACGATTTAATTTCTCTGCTCTGTATTTCTCGACTAGCTATGAAATTACAGTGTATAATTAACGGCCGTGGTCTAGATCTTGCGTTTTCAGTAAAACTCGCTGACATTGAATATGTCTTATTTTCCATCAGGAAAATAATACTCTACCATTCTCATATCATTCCATCGATATATTCAAGTTATCGACCGTCGGATATACGAAAAACAACAACAATCGAAATTGTTTGGTATGCAATTTAACTGAAAAGACTTTTCATTTGAGAAGACACTTAAAATTCGAATCAATCCCCTTCGCGACCCAGTGCCCTAAATACAAACGTCAATTCCTGCTGGCAAAATGCACGTGAAGTGGGATGATTGTCAGAATTGGATTCTTACTTGATTTCTGATAACCTCCTGAGGACAATATAGACTGTGAGAAGATCTATCATCGTAGTGAAGCCAACCAGTGGTTATACGAAGCTACTTTATTCTTTACACTGTATTTTTCTGTACTCTGTATTTCTCGGCTTGCCATATAATAATGCGGCGTAATTTGATGACGCCCTTCAGACAAATGACGAGAATTTCTTCCCTCATCTGTCGGAAAACGGGATGCAGAAAATACATTTTGACAATTTTGGGAAACCGGCAGTTCCTGGTGGAATATCAGATTGGGCACAACACTAAACTATCGGGCAACATATGCAGAAAACACCTTTTCATGCCACTGGAAATCGGGAGTTTCTGAGCAAATCTGAGATTGGGGGAAAAAATCATTTAGCTTATATGAACTAAAACTTAATTTGAGGAAAAGAAATACTGTTGCTACTTTGGATTTATATTTTCGTATGATCGACTGAATATATTTATTCTTGTGGGTCGACGGTTTTCAGCTCTCCTGTTTTCATCCCAAAGTTATGGTGAATGGTTCCTTCTCTAATGATCAAGACTGCATCGTTATCGTATCTGTTAAGGTGTGACTTTCGATGGATAGGTGACCGTTCATTCAGTCTGGAACAGCCGGCAAAATAACATCCCTGAAAAAAAAGCGATCTGTTGTTTTCATCTCCATTCGATCGAAACGGAATGTTAGTATGTAACATCCGATTAGCAAGGTTATGAATAATGCGACTGGTTAAGAACGTATTATCAAGGGATTCGAGCTCCGTTAATTCGGCCTCATCGTGCCACACCATCTTGAAATCTGTCGCCCAAACCGCATCCAAATCGATTCATCGAACTCTCCGAAGACCCACAAATCTTGTTAAGGCAGGACATAAAACAAGGGTTGTTACGCCTAAAAGCAAGTTTACGATTCCATTGAAAGTTTTCTCTTGCCTCTTCGTTTGCAGTGTTTCTTGTTGACCAATGGAAATGAGCACCTCCGATCTATATATAAGCGAAGCGGTCAATGAAATTAACCCAACCTTCACGTGTGTAATTTACAGTGCATCACTCCCGATTCCAGAGATTTTTGTGTCCATGAACATGGCATGTATCTTGATATCATCTGAATGGTTGTACGTATATTCGTATTTTTCAAGTTACTTCTATATATACAAAGTAATGTCTAAAATGTATCTAAAATGTGAGACACTCTTGAATGAACCTCAATAGAATCTCTACGATTGGCTGGATTTCCTTCTAATTTTATCCAATGGAAATCCCCGATATCTTTTCGAAATTTCAACTTGACCAACCACGTGCTTGAAAACTAGAATAAGTTCATGGTGCGCTGTTGCTTCTATCAAATTTTATTGAAATATATGCGGTCTAAATCTGGTTGTCTCGGCAAAACTGGCTGACATCTAGATATAAAATCTGATTAGGTCAGGACATAAAACAAGGCTTGTAACGGCTAAAAGCAGGTTTACGATTCCATGAAAAGCCTTCTCTTGCCTCTTCGTTTGCAGTGTTTGCTGATGACCAATGTAAATGAGCGTCTCCGATCTATGTGTAGGCGAAGCCGTCAATGGAATGAACTCAACCTTCTCGTGTGTAATTCACAGTATATCACTCCTGATTCCAGAGATTGTTGTGTCCATGAACATGGCATGTATGTTGATATTATTTGAATGGTTGTACCTATATTCGTGAATTTCAAGTTACTTCTAATATTATAATAGTCTTGACATGGTCTCGGTAGGATAAGTAGAATATTAGCTCACTTATATTCTTGTGCAAAACAGTTGCGCGAATTCATATCGAGAATCTGTTATCCGTGAGATATATCTAAAATGTGAGACACTCTTGAATGAACCTCAATAGAATGTCTACGATTGGCTGGATTTCCTTCTAATTTTATCCAATGGAAATCCCCGATATCTTTTCGAAATTTCAACTTGACCAACCACGTGCTTGAAAACTAGAATATGTCCATGGTGCACTGTTGCTTCTATCAAATTTCATTGAAATATATGCGATCTAAATCTGGTTGTCTCGGCAAAACTGCCTGACATTTAGATATAAAATCTGATTCCCTCTCAATGGAAAACATTATATAATTCTCATGCCACAGTTATATCAAAGCTATTGTCCGTGAAATATACGAAAGTCATTCCCGCAAAAGAAACCAGATTGGCATTTAGGTTTACCGGAACAAGCTTTTCATTATCCGGTACTTCATATTTCAAAATTCGAATTGGCCAAATCTCGCCGCTGACCTTATGTCTCCAGTATCTTCTGGTAATATGGAAACGAATGTAGAAATGATTGTGACTAAAATTGGATTCCTAATCGAATCTTGACAAAATAGCCACATACAGAGCGAGACGATTTATCATCGTGAAGCAGTCAGAAACACAAATAGGGACGGTTTCTTTTCTCTACTTTGTATTTCTCGACTAAATTTACGGTGACTTGGGAATAGCATAAAAATATATTACATGGGATAATTCCATAAAGTCATTTCAGTCAAAGGTATTGGGATATCTACCCCTTACTGATTGAGAACGGTTAAACGTACCTTTTATGCAGAGAGATTATCTCTCGGAAAAACAAACTCCCTAAACGCATCTCCATTTGTCAGATATCATGGATGCTTAAATGGGCTTTAGTTACCTCGGCTTACAATTGCTATATCGAATGTACACTTTCGTCACTTTTACATGTAGAAAGACAAAATGAGACTCAGGAGGTCTAGGAGATAAGTACTAAACAATGCTTCATTCCTTATGCGTAACACTATGTGACCCAGTCTTATCGGCTAGATCCTGAACAACAAAACACGGCAGTTTTGCAGACACTGGTTGAAGGAGATGAGAATTCCTTCTCTCATCTGTCAGAAAACGGAATGTAGAAAATACCTTTTTGTAATTTTGGAAAACCGGCAGTTCCTTGTGGAATACAGATAGGACACAATACTAAACTATCGGACAACGTATGAGGAAAATAACTTTTCATGCCACTGAAAAATCGAGAGTTTCTGAGCGAACCTGAGATTGGGAAAAATTCATTTAGCTTATATGAACTTAGACTTAGTTTAAGAAAAAAAATACTGTTGCGACTTCGGATTTACATTTCGGTATGATCCATCGAATATATTTATTCTTCCGGGCCGACTCCTGTCGATTTTCAGCACTCCTTCTTTTTCCATCCGAAGATAGATGAATGATTCCTTCTCTAATGATCAAGACTGCACCGTTATCGTCCCTGTTAGGGTGTGACTTTTGATGGATAGGTGGCCGTTCAATCAGTCTGAAACACCCGGCAAAATCACTTCCCGGAAAAAACTCGATCTGTGGTATTCACCTCCATTCGATCGAAACGGAATGTTAGTATGTAACATCCAATTAGCAAGGCTATGAATAATAGGACTGGTTAAGAAGGTATTATCAAGGCATTCGAGCTTGGTATAGTCGGTCTCGTCGGCGATCGTGGCGCGCCATCTTGAAATCTGTCGTCCAAACAGCATCCAAATCGATTCCTCGAACTCTCCGAAGGCCCACAAATCATGTTAGGTCAGAACATAAAACAAAGCTCGTAACGCCTAAAAGCAGGTTTACGATTCCACCAAAAGTCTTCTCTTGCCTCTTCGTTGTAGTGTTTCCTGATGACCAATGTAAATGAGCGTCTCCGATCTATATGTTGGCGAAGCGGTCAACCTTCACGTTTGTAATTTAGAGAATATCACTCCCGATTCCAGAGATTTTTGTGTCCATGACATGGCTTGTATCTTGATATCATTTGAATGGTTGTAGCTATATTCGTTTATTTCAAGTGACTTCTAATATTATAATAGTTTTGACATACTCTCAATAGGGTAAGTAGAACATTAGCTCATTTTAATAGCTCATATTTACATTAGTGTACAAAGCAGTTGCGCGAATTCATATCGAGAAGCTGTTATCCGTGAGAAGTATCTAAAATGTGAGACTCTTGAATGAACCTTAATCTCTACGATTGGCTGCATTTTCTTTCAATTTTATCCAATGGAAATCCCGATATCTTTTCGAAATTTCGTCTTGACCAACCACGTGCTTGAAACCTAGAATATGTCCCTGGTGCACTGTTTCTTCTATCAAATTTCTTTGAAATATATGCGGTCGAAATCTGCTTGTCTCGGCAAAACTGCCTGACATTTAGTTATAAAATCTGATTTCCTCGCAACCGAAAGACATTATATAACTCTCATGTCACCGATATATCAAATCTATTGACCGCCGGATATACGAACATCTTCAGTCATTACCGCAGAAGAAACCATCTTTGGCATTTAAGTTTACCGGAACAAGCTTTTCATTGCCCGGTACTTCATATTTCGAAATTCGAATTGGCCAAATCTCCTCGCTGACCTCATGCCCCAAATCTCGTCTCGTAACATTGAAACGAATGCAAAAATGATTGTGAACAAAATTGGATTCTTAATCGAATCTTCACAAAATAGCCAGATACGGAGTGAGACGATTTATCATCGTGAAGCAGCCAGCTACTTTCAGAAACACAACGTTAGGGGCGCTATTCATATGAACGACGGTTTATTTTCTATACTCTCTAATAGTATAGAAATATATCACATGTGATACATCTAATTCCATAAAGTCTTTTCAGAGCAAGGTATTGGGCTAATTACCCCTTACTGATCCAGAGCGATTGAACGTTCCTTTTATGCCGAAAGGATATTGCGATAAGTTGAGAACGTGAGGCGAGAAGTCGAGGAGAGAATTCGAGATCTTTCTCGACTTCTCGCCTAATCTGAAAAGGGCGAGAAGTCGCAAACGCGAGAATCTGTCCATTCTCGCATCCTTGCCTTCCCGACTTCTCGCCTTTCTCGAAAAGGGCGAGAAGTCGCGAACGCGAGAATCCGTCCATTCTCGCAATCTCGTCCTTGTTGAAAAACTCGAGAATAGGGTTAATCAATGAGACAACCTGACGTCATATGAAGGCCAGACAGGCCTGTGTGAATATCGAAACGTTTCATTCGGATAAAAAGCACGCCTTTCGGGATCTGCTGATGCTGAAATTTGTCAAAAGTATTCTTAGCAGAACTGGTAATGTAACGTAAGATTTCTGCGATCTAATTGCTTGCTCTCTAGACAACTACAAATCACATTTTCGCAGAAATTTCCACTCGACTGAGACGCGATAACTAAACCAAATTTCCAAAACGTAAACTGGGCAAAGACACCACGCAATCATTACTCGATTTGAAATTTTCTTAATATATTTTACCTCAGCGTGACCTCGTCAGCGTAAAACCTTGTAATCTCACAAGTGTTATAGTTTCTTGGCTAGAAACAACAGGGATCTAACTGTATTATGGCTGAGAAATCTTGGCTCCATGCTCTGGTATGCAATTAATAACAAAAGCGATGTTAAATGTAGCAGAATCTAACACGCCAATTTGATACAGAACGTGTTTATATTCTTGTAGAAACCACCCTCTTATCTTTCTGTTATTTATAGGACCGGCATAATCCGTTTAACTCTTGTAACCCACACTATTCTGCTGAAATTAAGCGATTGATTCAGGAGGTCTCTCAATCAAATGAAGCGGTTTTATGGTCCTGTAATCTGTCCAATGAAGCATGTGTCTGTGTAATGTGGCGACGTTAAGGTTCGTGTTCAAGGGGGAACTACTTTTTTTTCAATACGACGAATATTCTGAGCGATCAATAAAGGACTTCGAAAATGATGGAACGCAATTTTCATCTAAAGTTTGAAGCACGTTTTCGGAGAAAGCTGTAATTTTGCGTTTGGATTCATTGATTGTGCTATCCTGTTGACATTCACTTATCAGTTGCCACCAGGAGATGAAGAGGCGTTTTTAGGCTTCACCGGCTTCACGCTGTTCGTTTCATGACAACGGGAAACTAAAGTGAAGTTGCAATTCTAGTGCAGATACTTCACGTCAAGTTTGATTATGGTCAATTATGATGAATTCCAAGCGTCTGGTGCGTCATTCATTATTCAGCCGTCGTCCATTAAAGAATGCCCACGTCCATAATCCAAAGATCAATTCCATATTCCATGTAACAGCATTAGCACCAAATTGAAAACGACAATCACAGTATAAACGTATGCTAGTTTCCTGCAAGAGAGAAACTGTCAACACTTTTCAATGAAGCCGGCAAGACATGATGTTTCAAAATATCAAAACCGTATTACAAGCGTGGTCCATCATTCATAATTCAGCCTGTATCCGCGTCCTAAATCTATAGACCTATTCCATATAACAGCATTAGCACCAAATTCAAAAAGACAATCATAGTATGCATAAACATAGGCTAGTTTCCTGCAAGAGAGAAGCGTCTAACAGTTTTCAATGATGCCGACAAGACATCATGATGTTCCAAAAATATCAAATCCTTATCGCTGATCAGTATTCTTAATCCAAAATATGTGTTGTAAAGTCGTCATCTAGAGAATGATGTATCTCAGTCACGCTTTGCTTGCGACTGTTCATATGAGCACCATGAAGATTTAGAAGTACATGGGTTCATACGGCCCCTAGACCCGGGTTAAGCGGAATTATACACAAGTTACGAAACGTAACGCCGAAGATCTTGCACGCTACGTTCGTATTTTACTATCAGCATGCGATATGTATCGCCAAATTTGAGAAAGTTTGAGCGAATGCGCTTGGTGGTATAGCCCTGTTTTACTGTTTTATAATTTTCTGCAGCAATGTTCTGTGACGTTGATTAAAATCGTCAGATTTAACACAGGATCCAGCAAATGCTACTAGGCGAGATATGTATACGCCATATGCAGGTCCCACTGGAATATTGCTGTCCAGAAAGAGATAATTTACCATGTCGAAATTGTAATCATTTCTTTTGTGATAAAGTCGACGAGAGAGAAGCCCGCTTCATTTTTATAGAGATATGGGTCTAAATGTGATGTGCCTTTAGGGCTATCTGTAGTTTTTTATATATTCTTCACTGTGTCATTTATATAGCGATTATCCACAGCGAGAAGACCGTCTATATAGCGTTTGGTGAATGACCAGGAACGTAATTTGAATGGATCGGTTTTTGAAAGCAAGGTTTTTGAAAGGTCAGCCAACAGGGGTGCACAATTAGTACCCATTGGGATACCTATATGCCGTTGATATATTGTGTTGCCAAATTTCACACAGATATTTTTTCATGAGAAATTCAAGCAACTCTATAAACAAAGAAACTTCCCATGAATGATATCTCTTGTACGAAGAAGAGCTAAAGATGTTTTATGGCTCCCGACATTAATATATCTACGATCAGTTTACCATTAATGATCTTAGACGGTCAATAAGGTCCTGATGAGGGATTGTAGTATAGAAAGTCGAGAAATCCCATGTGGCTACATGTCTGTACGGTATGTGACCTTTAGCATCAAGTTCTTCCGTAAGACATTTTGAGTTTTTCAATGCACATATACATTCAACGCCAGAGTTTTTATAAATAGTGGCGTAATACCTTTCCCAAAATGCTTTTACCTCCGGAAGGACCCTCGTCAACAAGGTTGAAAGAAGCTTGATGGTGTAGCTTCTAGAACCAGCTATGAATCTAGCTTTGTATGTTTGTTTTATGCATTTTGGGAGTCCAGTATACTTTTAGTATGTCGTTATGATTAGCTGGAAGACAAATATCTCTTTCCCTAAGAAACGTTTTGTGATTGTTGTTACGGTGAAGAAAAATGTCCATCTGATCTTCCTCGGTGATTAGTGAAACCAAGATGTTCAGATGTACACCCAAACATGATGAAACAGAATGTTTGAAACGGAAATCGTCATTTCACATCATCACTACAGGATTCCAAACTATGACATCATAGTGTATTAACAGCGATATTCTAGATCTTGTCTCTTCAACAAAACTGGCCGACTTTGAATGGGTCCTATTTTCCTCCGGGGAATAATACTACATCATTCCCGTTATTGACCGTTGGATATGGGGTGCTCCCCAGGGATTCTTCCATTCAGCAGAGAATAGACCGTGAGTCCGCGAAATGAAAGCTATTGACCGTCGGATATACGAAAAGTCATTACCGCAGAAGGAACCATCTTGGCATTTAAATTTACCGGAAGAAGCTTTTCATTATCCGGTACTTCATATTTTAAAATTCGAATTGGCCAAATCTCCTTGCTGACCTTGTATCTCAAGTCTCGACAGAGGTAGTCAATTTTTCCCACCTCTTGAATATCACCCCAATTCTACTTGCAAATTCAAAATGAATGTGGAAGCGATGACGGCCAAAACTGGATTCGTAATTGAGTCCTGATAACCTATTCAGAACAAAATATCCAGATACGAAGCGAGACGATTTTATATTCAGAAACACAACTTAGGGACGATATTTATATGCGTAACGGTTTATTTTCTCTACTTTTTATTTATCGATTAGCTATGAAATTACAGTGTATTATTAACGGCGGTGGTCTAGATCTTCTGTTTTCAGCAAAACTCTCTGACATTGAATATGTTTTATTTTCCATCAGGAAAATACTACTTCCTCATTCTTATATCATTCCATCTATATATTGAAGTTATCGACCGTCGGATATACGAAAGACAGCAACAATCGAGATTGATTGGTACTCAGTTTGACTGAAAATGACTTTTCTTAGAGAAAAAACTTCAAACTCCGAATCGACCAAATCCCCTACATGGATCCAGTGTCGTAAATGCAAACGTCGATCACTGCTGGCACAATTATGTTAACGAATGACCTCAAGAGCACTTCAGAGTTACCTCCTTAAGGTTGACAGTTCCTGGGGAACTATCAGGTGAAGCAAAACTCTAAACTGTCGGATTACGTGTGTAGAAACTACATACCTTTCCATATCATTGGAAAATTGAGAGATCCTGAGCGAACCTGAGATTGGGAAAAAATCGTTTAGCTTATAGCTAAAACTTACTTTGAGAAAAAGAATACTATTGCTGCTTCGGATTTATATTCTAGTATGATTGACTGAATATATTTATTCTTCCGGGTCGATGGTTTTCAGCTCTGCTTTTGTTTCCATCCCGAAGTTATGGTGAATGGTTCCTTCTCTAACGATCAAGACTGCTGCGTTATCGTACCTGTTAGAGTGTGACTTTTGATGGATAGGTGGCCGTTCAATCAGTCTGGAAGAGCCGGAAAAATTACATCCCTGAAAAAAGCCGATCTGTGATTTTCACCTCCTTTCGATCGAAATGGAATGTAACATCCAATTAACAAGGCCACGAATAATGGGACTGGTTAAGGGCGTATTATCAAGGGATTCGAGCTTGGTATAGTCGGCCATGTAATCTTGAAATCTGTCGTCCAAGCAGCGTCCAAATCGATTCATCGAACTCTCCGAAGACCCACAAATCATGTTAGGTCAGAATATAAAACAAGCCTTGTAACGCCTAAAAGCAGGTTTACGATTCCATGAAAAGCCTTCTCTTGCCTCTTCGTTTGCAGTGTTTCCTGATGACCAATGTAAATGAGCGTTTCCGACCTTTATGTAGGCGAAGCGGTCAACTCCTGATTCCAGACATTTTTGTGTTCATGAACATGGCTTGTATCTTGATATCATTTGAATGGTTGTAGCAATATTCGTATATTCCAAGTTACTTTTATTATTATAATAGTCTTGACATACTCTCAGTAGGGTAAGTAGAACATTAGCTCTTTTAGCTCATATTTATATTAGTGTACAAAACAGTTGCGCGAATTCATATCGAGAAGCTGTTATCCGTGAAAAATATCTAAAGCGTGCGCCACTCTTGAATGAACCGTAATCTCTTCGACTGGCTGGATTTTCTTCCAATTTTATCCAATGGAAATCCCCGATATCTTTTCGAAATATCGACTTGACCAACCACGTGCTTGAAAACTAGAATATATATCCCTGGTGCACTGGTTGTCTCGGCAAAACTGCCTGACATTTACATATAAAATCTGATTTCCCCTCAATGGAAATACATTATATAATTCTCGTGCCACCGATATATCAAAGCTATTGTCCGAAAATCATCAGTCATTCCTGCAGAAGAAACCATATTGCCATTTAAGTTTACCGGAACAAGCTTTTCATTATCCGGTACTTCATATTTCAAAATGCGAATTGGCCAAATCTCGCCGCTGACATTAAGCCCCAAGTCTCTTCTCGTAACATTGAAACGAATACAGAACTGATTGTGACCAAAATTGGATTCTTAATCGAATCGTGATAACGTAGTCAGAACAAAATAGCCAGATATTTTCAGAAACACAAAGTTGGGGACGATATTTACATGAACAACGGCTCATTTTCTCTACTTTGTATTTCTCGACTAAATTTACGGTGACTTGAAGTAGAGTACAGAAATATATTACATGGGATGATTCCATAAAGTCATTCCAGGTGTTGGGCTATCTACCCCTTAATACTGATAGAGAACGGTTAAACGTACCTTTTGGGCAGAGAGAATATCATTTGAAAACACAAACGCAATAAAGCATCTCCATTTTTCAGATACCATTGTCTTTGGTTATGGCTTACAAATGCTATATCGAGTGTATTTTATCACATTTAGGAGAACTATAGGAGATATAGGAGATAAGTGCTTCACAATGCTTCATTGCTTATGCAGATATATGTAACACGGTGTGACTAGTCTAAACTTATCTTCCTGATCCTGCAGAAAGTAGTTGGATACGTTATGCAAAGGTGCAGTTTCCTGGGTGAGTGATATTAACCTACATGTGAGTGGTAACCTACCTTTACATGTTCAATATTTTCTTCCATTTTGAAATTTTCTCGTCTCATAACCCACAAAACTAATTTATTCACACTTACCTAAACCATGATTCTCTATCTTATCGTTACAGAACTTATCGGGAAACTGAAAAATAATCGATCGATACATGTGCCAACATTTATTTATATTTATTTATTTACTCAAATGATCAGCGGAAATCAACTCCAATTACAGATCACGAATAACACTATATAAAAAGTTATGTTCTGATTTACTTTGGCCAATATAGAGTGATGACATTTTTAACTGTTCCATGGGTAACTGAAACAATTAATGAACTGATTAAGCTGTCCGTTCGAATCCGTTTTGAACTTGAGAGACAACCCCTCACCGCCGCCCCCGCCTCCCCATTAACATTGCAACACTGGCGTATCACTGCAAAAACCTATGTGTGTGTAAACTGGTTTTTAGCACCATTCAGTCGTGATGGAACGTTAGCATGCATGCTTCAATTGACACGGGTGTGAACAGTAAGGTTTGTTAAGAACCTACGTTATCAACACCATCCAACTTGGAACGACCGGATTTGTTGGCGACCGTGGCCATCTTCGGATCTATCTTCCGACGGGAATTCAAATTGCTACATTTCACTTCCGAAGACTCACTGCTGTTATTACGTCAGGAAATGAAACCCAACTTTCATCGCTTAAGTGTAAAAGCTGGTTTATTATTTTCCCAAGCGTGCACTTTATCTTTCTTTTTAAGCCAGGAAGAAATGATGGTTAATGTAATTCACATTATTTGGGTGAATCTTCCAACGATTCTAATTTTACATTCATGTGCACGATTTTTAATGGGTGTTCTTACCTCCTGGGAACCGTAATTAAAAACTTGGAATGCTTGTGTTCGACATCTTCCAGAACCGAGTTGTAGTGATGACTACACAAAAGAATGTTCAAAGCAGTTCATGGTTTGGGGGGTGTGAAGTCCAGGCAACGTTTGAAGACAAGTATGTTTCTTGTTACATAAAGCACCTGTAATCCATGAGATATAGCATTTAACAGTTCCATCTTGAGTTGCATATCAGATTTGCGTTTTGGTGCCAGAAGGTAGGTCAATCCAAGATGGCGGTAATCGACATACTGTTCACAATTTTTCGCGGAGTCCTGTATATTTTGTAAGCTAGTGATCAACTGGAATTCTTCACATGCCAATGGTAAAATTATACACATAAATGGAATGAAGATCTCCCTCTCCATATCGTCTTTTTTCCAAGCAATTGTCTAGAAAACATATAATGCATCGCAGTAATTTTCAGGCTATGTATACATAATTCTCAGTGTAAAACCTAGTGGCTAAATTCACTTGCCGACCATAATGTGTTAACTGAAATTTATATTTTTGCAGTTTCTGTCTAATTCAAGGCATTTTCATAATTCCATACTACAAATTTGTCAGATAGAACTAATTAATATTGTGGGTTAATATAGGCGCATAAGGAAACTATTTGCATAGTTCTCCGTGTAGAGTATAATCGGGTAATGGGGGACAGGTGGGGTCATCTAAACTGTGTATTATGTTTTTCTTCTATTTTAACCAATCGAAAGTTTACTTTTGTACAACTGTTTCATGTCAGTGGAACATTTTGAGACCGGTTTGACACTAGTGACATTGGCGTTTAATGGTAAAGGCTAATGCATGCCAGTACCTCACGGAACAAATTGATCAAAATCGCACTTTATCAAATAGCGGTTTGCTAAATTGAACCATAACAGATCATCGTCATATCCGGTTTGCATTGGGCCTATTTGTATAATCCTGTGTGCAATGAAACATGGGTAAATTGAATAATACATGCAGTATGTGAGAGTTCCGGAGTCATATCTTCAAACCCTTCTGGCAAGAAAAAGTTTCTAGAAATCACCTGGATTGATCAATGAAACCTCAATACTTTGATTTGGAATCAACGTTTTCTATAAGAGCCAAACAGGACCTAGGTCAGAGACCCTATCTGTGTCTTGTGTGCTGTTGTCAGTGTTTTATAGGGTGGATGGAGGGTGTCTGGTTCCATGCTGCTTCAAAGATTTCTTCTCTGAAGTAGCTGGAACACAACTTGGCTGGGTGGTGCTTAGTTCAGTCCGGTATAATTCCAGAATAGGAGACAATCGCCCCATTCAGGGGACATATTTCCTGATTAGGGAACATTTGAATTTCTCCCCGAGTGTTTCCAAATCAGGAAACAAATGAATGTTTCCATTTCAGGAAACAACAAATTTGTCTCCTGATCAGGGAACAGTTGCAGTGTTTCCTATTCAGGAGACAATCAGTTTGCTCCCTATTATATACATGCCTTTAAGTGAAGATCTATTTCTGTTTGTACACTGATGAGAATCTATCAATACAAGAAAGGTCCCGCTGTCTGCATACAATTGTATGCATTTTTACAAAATGGAGACATATAATCAATACCTATACATGTACCGTTGTATTTCCTATTTGATAAAACATGATTTATTAAAATTTCAGAGAATGATGTTAAGTATAAAACTGCTGACCAGTTAAGTCCCTGGAAAACTTTTGTACCTCATCGAACATAATTAGAGCGATGCATTTCATGGAATGTGGACTTATACAATGTACTGGATCTATTCCCTCGTACTGGATCTATTCTCTCGGCCTGATTGGGACATTGGGTAGTGTTGTCACTTCGTCTGTCCATCTGTCCCGTCTGTCCCCTTTTCCCCAGACTCCATCTGTCCAATATAGAATGTAATTTATGACATGCAGTAGTTGTTTCTTGTCTTCAAATTCAGTTTAGTTGCAGAATTACCCCTTTCCCTCTCCTGCAATGTGTCTCAGTACAACCCAAGAACTGGGCTGGCAACCTTATCACATGCCAGTTTGAGTGATTTGGCTTGAAAATGTAGTGCAAGTTCAAATCTCCACATTACCTTTTCTTACCTCTCATTCAATACTATCATATGAATTTGTCAATTTGCTTCCATTATACTTTACTTGTAATTGTGTAATGGGTGCGATAATTCCCCTAATAATTCAATCACAGGAAGTTCACTTTTCAACTCTGTTAATCAAATCCCTACTTCATTGAAACCTCTGCGGCTATCCACAAGTTCAACATGTACACAAAAAGAGTAAACTGATTTTGCTACCATATTATACCTGCCAGTCGCATACTTAACCTCAATGTGGCCATCCCCACATATTTCATGTATATATTTGACCGCTCATCTTTGTTCACTTGTTTTGTTATATTTGCTATACTTTTGTATACCAAGATTCGTGCAATAAACTTGATAATTAATCAAACACAGAAAAGAAAGGAACCTTCCCATTCTTCATTCCAACTGAAGAATGGTCACAAACATGTATGACAAAATGTAACACTTTGTAGCTGGTGCCATCAAGAATATTTCCAGATGAAGCCATTTTTGCTGCACTATTGATTGAATTATTAGGGGAATTACACGTATTCACAGTATTATTTGGTATCCATAACCGGCTTTGGTATCCATACGTGGCACTATATTTTATCAAAATGAAACTGATTCACTCCGTGTGGTCTCTTTGCACTGGACATCCTGAAGAAAATAAGTAGCCTACGATCCATGGCCACAGTACAATATTCTTTATTCATAGGCCTTATTTATATTATGTCAGTTTTCATCTGAATGAATGTATAAGATTTGACAGTTTTTGAGAGATTAAACTCAAACTTGAAATGAAAGTAAATTACAACAACAACAATGACGGAATGCTCGCCAACGACCTGATCTCTGTGGTCGATCTACATTGTAGAGCTAAAGCTGAATGTTTTTTTAATATTTTTTTATCAACTGATGCAACTGTGCCGATCTTCTAGGTTTACTTGTATTCAGATAGCGATTTTCAGAATGAATGTGTAAGATGTGACACGGGTACTGCCTTAAAAGAATATCTGGCAAAATGGGCCTACATGTATATGGGCTTTCCCCAATTTAATTTTCATACAAAATAATTCGCCTTTTACACCAACAACTGCATGAATGGTCATTGACACGTATGACTGTTGAGTCAAGAGTTTTATGATATACCCATGCTATTTATCAATATTAATATAATATTCACCCCATGTTTATGGAAGTTGCAATTCATCTTTGACAAAAGTATACTGTTTGTGTATGTTTAGTGCTGAATAAATAATTCTCTGCAGGATTTAAGAAACCAGTTCTAGATGATCTCCCAGTTGAAACAAATGGAACCTCTCAGGTTTAACCAGCCAGTATTATTGCTGATCATTATCACTCCTGGGTGCCATTAAATTTGTCTCCCACATGTTTGACTGGTACTGTACTCCAATGTACGTGTTGTCACAGCGAAACAGCTCACCAATTACCAGTATACGAGTTGTCAGAGCATTCCCATCATAGCTCTCTAGATTTGTATCTAATACCGCTTATGCCGGTGCTAGGGGCCGTGTGGTCATATCATCCAAGTTGCCACATGAACAGGTACAATAAAAGCGTACCTGAGATACAACACATATCACGAATCGTTAGATTCTTGGTATGCGCTTAAGAATAGGTTAACCAGAAGACTATTCTGTGAAGTCATGTGACGCAGTCAGTATGTCGGCACGTCTTTCCACTTCCCTTATATGTGTTGTAATTTTTACCTGTATGTGGCGAGATTCTGCTGGTGGACGTTTCGTCCCCGAGGCCCGCCCCCTGTACAGACCTTTTGGTCTTTGATATATGTTGGCATTTGTGAGAGGTTGGTGCTGGGTCGACATCGGGCCTTACAGACTAGTCTTTTGTGTTAAATGCCGTCATTTACATCAGACGACGATACAGCTCACCAATCTGCAATCGACGAGTTGTCACAGCGAAACAGCTCACCAATTACCAGTATACGGGTTGTCAGAGCATTTCCATCATAGCTCTCTAGATTTGTATCTAATACCGCTTATGCCGGTGCTAGGAGCCGTGTGGTCATATCATCCAAGTTGCCACATGAACAGGTACAATAAAAGCGTACCTGAGATACAACACATATCACGAATCGTTAGATTCTTGGTATGTGCTTTAGAATAGGTTAACCAGAGGACTATTCTGTGAAGTCATGTGACTCAGTCAGTATGTCGGCACCTCTTCCCACTTCCCTTATATGTGTTGTAATTTGATAAATCCTGAATTCCTTATGGCCTAGTTAATTGTTTGGGTCGGAGTGGTTTCGTTTTCCCTGGTCAGACAATTACGCATGCCCGGATGGAAATAGGGCAACACGTTCAGCAATGTCAGAAGTTGCATGAAATAGAAAGTGAAGAGGTCTGTCCGAGAGTGAATGACCAATTCGTGTACCCCCTCTAGGAAGCAACCCCATAATTCGATTGGCATTGTCGCTGCATGCAAAGTGCCACCGATTAAACGTGTGTACATGAACTGTGACGTCTGGAACGTATTTCTTTCACATTATAATTTTTACAGCATTCGAAAAATTTTATGCAAGCCCCAGGCGATCTCAATTATGAAGTCTGGTGATCACGGGGGGTGGAAAGACCAGTCGCATGCAAATTACAACATCGTTCATTCTCGGGTTTTGTATTCGAATGAACCGTTACCTTATTTTTAAGTCATTGAAATATTGCCACCGTTTTCACGGGTATAAAATATTCATATGATCAAATAATATGAACTCATGTTCAGCTTTGTTACAACTTTCACCCCTGCTGATTTTGCCAAGTGACTTCCCTTATATGTGTTGTAATCAAGTGAGGTTATCCCGGGCAGTGTGGTTCGTGTCCAAAAACAATGAAAACCGTGGGGGGGGGGGGGGAAGTTTCTCCGTAAATCAAATAGCATCTCGTTGGGGTATTTGTTCTCTTATTAAGAGTAACATAATCTTTATTCTTTTCACACTGATGTACATGTAATATTCTCATGGTTTCGGGAGAATAAATATGTTTTTGCTGGAACAATGGGGAAACAGTTAATTGGGTATGCGTGCTCTCCCACCCCTGGAGTCAAACTCAGAATGGGCTTAGCGATAGCGGGGCATTCGCAGTGGCTGGGTACTAGTCTCGATACGAATGTTTGACACCCAAAAGTCATCTTTGTTTACAAGACAATGCTTCTCTTGAGATTTTTGCTCGAATAAACAACACTCTTAATTCTTCTTCCATTAATGAAACATTACGCTTTCAGCGGAATAAACATCTATTTGATTGAACAATGAGACACCAGTTTTAGATTTTTTCCACTCCTTACCGACCCCGGTCTTCATGCTGATTTCACCATTTCAGACTGACCCGATTCTTGTCAACTCGACATATAACGTACCGTAAATTAACGGGAAATGGTGCACTCGAACTCGGCACAAAATTACCATGCCTTGCAACAGGGTTTGTCAACAATATTTTACGGAAACATTACGAACAAGAGACTGATTAAAAGAATGTATTATAGCGCCTCTATCGAACTAAGACGTCTCCTAGAAGAAGAATAGGTTCGCAGCAGTGATCAAGTCAAATCACTCGAGGACAACCCCGACAACCTCCTGCCTATTTTCTCGCGAACTGAGACACTGGGACAAGCAAAACGCTGTAAGATAACACTTTCAGATACAAAAGAGTATTGTAACATATCTATTGTTAAAGTAATAGACTCAAGAAAGAAAACAATATCACGATAAACAGAAAATACAGACACTATCAAGGGATGAGCTCAAGAGCTCTTTCTTTAGGATGTGTACGTTGGTCGGACGGCGGAAGGATATCTTTAAGCTTAATTCATGTCCCTATAATGTAAATCTATTACCATAGCTTACATAAAAACGACAATATAATTCCAAAGTCCTATAACTAAGCTATGAATGATCATATTCTGATCAATGAAATATGCTCATATTCAGTATGATTTCAAATTGCCTAATATTTGTGCTGCGCATAATTAATACATCGTTATTTTCACGTAGAAGTATTGCGCATGTTTGTTTCAACTTCTGTTGATGTTTTATGAGGCAAACAGCAACCAGCGACTTGGCCGGCGGAATCGTACATTGAACTTCAAAGGGACAGGCCGTGATATTGGCTGCAGGCTATGATACCTTATGGTGATTTATAAGTAGATGTATTTATATCTAATTGATGTGATAACTCTGAAGTACGATTGTAAATGATAACAGTAATTGTTGAACATTGGAATAGGCCTTTACTAAATCATTATGGCAGTGAACTGAAATATGTTCTGGTTCGTGATCATATTGTTTGACTCGCCACATCTGTGACATGCGAGTGGCTTTCACCGCTGTCATAGTTTCGCATCACAACCCAGTTGCAGTTTTGATTAACCAGTATTACTCGCGCAAAATCGTGTTCGCAGCTTCCTTTGGGCGTATCCGGTTTACATGTACACCATATATTTTGTTCGTGTACCATATATTTTGTTCGTGTACATTATATTTACGTCAAACCTGTCAAATTTATACATTTATTTTTATTTTCAAAAAATATTTATTTATCTTTTTAAAAAAATCACTTTATATCTTAGCCCTATTTATATCGTGTTATACATATTTACAAAATATTTTTGTAAATATATATATATTTTATACTAAGCTATATTTGCCAAAAGTCACTTTATATTTTGGTTTTCACTACATATTTGTGTTTGACAATATTGTCACAAACCGCGACTTTATATTTTGGTTTTACCTCTATATATTTGTGTCTGATAATATTGTCACAAATGGCGACTTCATATTTTGGTTTTACCTCTATATATTTGTGTCTGATAATATTGTCACAAATGGCGACTTTATATTTTGGTTTTACCTCTATATATTTGTGTCCGACAATATTGTCACAAATGACGACTTTATATTTTGGTTTTACCTCTATATATTTTTCGTTGACAATATTGTCACAAATGGAGACTTTATATTTTGGATTTACCTCTATATATTTGTGTTTGACAATATTGTCACAAACGGCGACATTATATTTTGGTTTTACCTTTATATATTTGTGTCTGATATTATTGTCAGAAATGGCCACTTTATATTTTGGTTTTACCTCTATATATTTGTGTTTGACAATATTGTTACAAACGGCGACTTTATATTTTGGTTTTACCTTTATATATTTGTGTCTGATATTATTGTCAGAAATGGCCACTTTATATTTGGGTTTTATCTCTATATATTTTTCGCTGACAATATTGTCACAAACGGCGACTTTATATTTTGGTTTTACCTCTATATATTTGTGTCTGATAATATTGTCACAAATGGCGACTTCATATTTTGGTTTTACCTCTATATATTTGCGTCTGATAATATTGTCACAAATGGCGACTTTATATTTTGGTTTTACCTCTATATATTTGTGTCCGACAATATTGTCACAAATGACGACTTTATATTTTGGTTTTACCTCTATATATTTTTCGTTGACAATATTGTCACAAATGGAGACTTTATATTTTGGATTTACCTCTATATATTTGTGTTTGACAATATTGTCACAAACGGCGACATTATATTTTGGTTTTACCTTTATTTATTTGTGTCTGATAATATTGTCAGAAATGGCCACTTTATATTTGGGTGTTATCTCTATATATTTTTCGTTGGCAATATTGTCACAAACGGCGACTTTATATTTTGGTTTTACCTCTATATATTTTTCGTTGACAATATTGTCACAAACGGCGTCTCATATTCCTCCCTTAAATGATCACAAATATGGGCTAAGAAACCCTTCTGATGCAAGTAAACCCGACATCAGTACTTTACTTTGATTATGTTGAGGGCTGGACACAGCCAGAGAAATGGTGTTGACCAGTGTGAGTACTACAACATGGTATTAAGACCATTTCAACACTAAATAAACGTGTCGGTCAACACCAATAAAGGGCGCTGAAAATGGCTCAACACCCTATTTTGGTGTTAATTGTGCCAATACAAGCTCAACACTAAAATTGTAATGGTGTTGGTCAACACTAACAAAGAGTGTTGGTGACATACTGCGTTGGTCTGAATTCAACACAATTTACTGGTGTTTAACTCAGCACCTTTTTTGGTGTTTATTAACACCATTGTTCTGGCTGTGCTGTTCAACGAGAGCGAGACCAGATGTATAATAACTGAAGGAACCGGAACCTGTTGAACGAGAGAGTGAGGCGAGATGCATAATGTCAGGAGAACGAATAGTCACTCACCTGAATCTCAGTAGTGCAAAGGTACTTCACAAGAACTTGGAAATGGTTTGCAGCAGACAATAAATAAACCATGGACAACGCTATCAAATATGTCGATATCCCTGCAAGACAGAGTATTCCAAATTATGGATAACAGATAAACTAGACGGATCAGGGATATTTAGTCATTTTAAACAATACTCTTTCATTCCATGAAGACTGTCCAATTACATGTATTTAGATTTAGTTTTTACCTAGTTCCTGAAAGCCTCATACCAGGAATATAGCATCATAGCCCAGTTTAAGCCTAACGTAAGCCTATATGTATTTCACTCAACGCATCACGAGTAATTTGAGTATTGTTTCTTTTCTGATTATATGATCATGGTCATTTTCTTATCTCAAGGTACCGATCGCATGCTTGGTGGCGAGTGTTGTCAGAACTAAATGAACTAAAAGTCTCCATTCTTAGATTAAACTAGCTAGAATACATTGGCCACCACCTTCCTGCTTGTAACGCATGATGTAATGCAGTTGTGATTCGGTGAGTCGATTATGTTTCACTGACAACACATGCAGTATTATTTATTCCAAAATATATGTTTATGCTGATTTCTAGCGTATATTATATCTCAGTCACTCTTTGGTTACAACTATTTATATGAACGTCATGAGCATCTGGTATTACTGTCTTCCAGTTTTCTTCACAGATCAATTAAATTTCAGTGAACAAAAACATTAAGTAAAAATGATGTGCAGATAAAACAAATCCCATACCCTCGGGAGCGAAGATTGATGTGAAGACGACAACATTGAAATACACCCCAAACATCACTAAAGCACCCAAT
>JAVTVY010015221.1:0-63611 GCA_036873755.1 Hanleya hanleyi | reverse complement strand
TGTTATTTATTAGGTTTCCTCGGGCGACCAGTTGAACAGTGCCAAGTCAAAGCAGTCACCAATTTGTTCTGGTTTTCATCTCTGTGTTGGATATTAGTTTAGGGTGTAAAGATAAGTGCTTCAATTTATTGGTCCTGACATGTTGTGTGTGCCATTTTCATGTAGATGCTGGTGAAGAAATCAAATTGCGATCATGCTATTTATGGAGAAATTTTCGCCCGTTTTTAATACACTGTTAAACTGTCCCCTAGTTGCCCACAGTAATTGCATTCTAGGAATCTGGTAAATTTATATTTGCAATCTTTTCAACTTCTGTGCAAATGAGTGATTGCATTTGGAAGTCTTTACAAAGTTTAACCCCCTTGCTGGCCACTTCAAACCTGTGATATGCTTATTAGGTCAAGCAATGTGGCAGGGAATAATGGAAGATAAATTGTACAGAGATGAATCTGGAGTTTGATGTATTAATTCGTAGTCTCTTCTTGGATATGAAAGAACCAGAATATCATTGTAATCTAATTTTTTCTTCAATCAAAAGTGTTTTTTATGAAAAAACAATTACATACATTAACACATATTTACATAGTTTGCATTTCTTGCCCCCTCTTAGGGTTCTTTACAAATACAACATATATGCTACATGATAGTTGTAAATGTTGATGTGAATTCATCTTGATTCACAACCTATAGCTTCTTGTGCACCTGGTCATGTCATGTAATCTATAAAGTAGAAGTTTATGAGGAGTAAAAATGAGTTGAACAAAAATATAGAATTTTTAGAAGATGAAACATAATGGGTTGTGGTAATACTTAAGTTGGAGAAAGTTGTTGGGGTTTTCAATAAAAGCTGCCATGCCACCCAAGTCCCAGTCTTCTATAATTTTTTTTTTTTTTTCAGGTAAACTCATTGCACCCCAACACATGTGTTCTTGTCAAGTTGTATGTAGAAATGGACACTGGTTTAAACTTAATCTAGATACTCGGCAGAATTAATTTTCATTATTTTTTAATAAAGATCTGCAGATATATGGCTTATAATTTCCAATCTATTCAGGGAGTCCAAATTTTACGAACCGAAATCTGGAAAATTGATTTTTTTTTCACTCAAATTGAGTTAAAATAAAATTTATCAGCATTTTTTCTCCCTCAAATTGAGTATATAAATTTTTTACAAACCAGGGTCATTTTTACCCCTCGGCCAAAATTTGGCCGAAGGGTATTGTCGTCGTCATGTACGTCTGTCCGTCTGGCCGTCTGTCCGTCCGTCCGTCTGTCCGTCACACCTTTCTCGTTACCAAGATATCTTCAGAACGACTTACCCTAGGCACACCAAACTTGCAGTGCACATCCGTATGCTTGTGACCCAGAACCCTGTTGAATCTGGGCCTGATTGGTTAGAAACTTTGGCGGCCATCTTTAATTTATGCGAAACCATCACAGCTTTCTTGTTACCAAGATATCTTTAGAACGACTCACCCTAGGCACCCCAAACTTGCACTGCACATCCATATGCTCATGACCCAGAACCCTATTGAATCTGGACCTCATTGGTTGGAAACTTTGGCGGCCATATTTAATTTATGCGAAATCATTAGTCTTGTGTATCTTAGGTACCATTTCTCTGTTCAATGTGAAACTTGGTATAGATCATCGATGCATCAAGAAACTTCAAAGGAATGACAAAACCAGTTTCCCTGATTCGGTGAAAACCTTGGCGGCCATCTTTAATTTATGCAAAATCTTCAATGATATATATCTCTGATACCATTCAAGTGTTCTATACTAAACTTGGTATACAGCATCGATGTATCAAGAGATCTGCAATGTATAGCCACATCAGTTCCTCTGAGTGGCGGGAAGGATGGGCGGCCATCATTAATTTATGCAAAATCATTAATGATCTCTATGTCTGATACTGTTCGAGTGCTCGATGTAAAATTTGGTATATATCATCAAAGCATCAATAGACTTACGATAAATGGCATTTCTGATTGGGCGGAACCTTGGCGGCCATCTTAAATTTATGCAAAATCTTCAATGATATATATCTTTGATACCATTTCAGTGTTCTATATGAAACTTGGTATCCAGCATCGATGTATCAAGAGACTTGCAATGAATAACCACATCGGTTCCTCTGAGTGGCGGGAAGGATGGGCGGCCATCTTTAATATATGCGAAATCATTAATGATCTATATCTCTGATACGGTTCAAGTGCTCAATGTAAAATTTGGTATACATCATCGATGTATCAATAGACAGTTCTGGTTTTTCTGCTTGGGCGGAAACCTTGGTGGCCATCTTTAATTTATGCAAAATCTTTAATGATGTTTATCTT
Source organism: Hanleya hanleyi (assembly GCA_036873755.1). Taxonomy (NCBI): domain Eukaryota; kingdom Metazoa; phylum Mollusca; class Polyplacophora; order Lepidopleurida; family Hanleyidae; genus Hanleya; species Hanleya hanleyi. The sequence goes on along the minus strand of JAVTVY010015221.1, from coordinate 61,272 downwards.
TCATACCATTTCAGTGTTCTATATGAAACTTGGTATACAGAATCTATGTATCAAGAGACTTGCAATGAATAACCACATCAGTTTCTCTGAGTGGTGGGAAGGATGGGCAGCCATCTTTAATTTATGCGAAATCATTAGAGATCTCTATCTCAGATAATTTTCAAATGTTCGATGTAAAATTTGGTATACATCGTCGATGCATCAACAGACTTATGTAATGAATACCGGTTTCTCTGATTTGACGGAAACGTTTGAGGCCATTTCTAATGGCAAAATTTTTCATAATCTGTATATTTGTTACTTGACTGCTTGGTGTTCCTGAAGTCTTGTTTTAAATTGAATACATTATGAATGGCTGGCGCCCAGAGCCGAGGGGTTTTCAGATGCGCAGCTTCGTATTTCCCCTAATGTTGAGTATATAATTTTTTTACAAACTAGGGTAAATGTTACCTTCTGTGAACCTTATCTACTGTTACCAATTCATGTATTTTTAACCTTCTGTGTAATTAAAACCATTTTGTGTCGTTGATTGCGTTTACTCGTTTCCATCATTATGTTTTCAGGTATCCAGGATACATGAACAAATTATGTTAGATTTATTCAAGTTGTTTACGAATAATACTTCAGATAATCAGGTAAAACTTTATAATGCTGCCAGTACTGGTTTTCATTTATATATACATGTACATGTAGTTCTCATATACATGCAGTGAGGAGTGTCAACTATTTCCCTCTCTGAAAGCTGTTATATCTCAATCAATCAACAATACATAAAATAACTTTTAATTCCTTTTTCCAACTTCCACACAGGACTGTCTGAATAATATACAAACACACATCCAATTTCAGTATACAAATATGGCCCAATTTGTTAGGTGGTAATTATAGAAAAATATATATTGATACCATAAAAACCCATGTTTATCTATTAATTTAGATCCAAAATAAAATTTAAAAAAACCATTATCCAAAATTTAACATTGACAGAAAAATAATTTTAATTATGGAAACATTTAACAAAAGCAGTGAATTAATAAATATATGGTGACATACATGTACGTGAAGTTCCAGTTATTGTAAAAATATTGAGATGTTATTCAATTACAAATGACCACCAGTATGAAAAATCACACTGGTTTATAAAACGATGATTATATGTGCAATGATTATTTTGTGACCTTGTTTGCTTGTTATCACTTGTATAAATACCCTCAACTGTACTATGTAGATCATTAGCTTTGAAAAAGTTGGAAGTATCTCCAACGAAACGTCAGCTCCACAGCAATAAAGAAGTTGTTATCCATAGAATAGCCTTGTGTTATATATATTTTATTTATATACACGATGATTGTATTGGGTTACACAAATAATAGGAGTCTTGAGGATGATATTATTTTGATAGAATATGGTTAACAAAAAAAAGATGGGGAAAAAACAACGAAACAGTTCAAAACGCTTGCTTGCTCTTTCGCCGTACGAAGAGTTAACTCCCTTGTCATGTTCTCAAACCGCACGCTGAACGATTGTGTCAATTTTCGTTTGATCAAACCAAAGTGAAAATGATACAGTATTACTATTTTCTCAAGACAGACCACAGAATACACAAAGAAATACTTACGATTGGCATCCTACAAAAACGTGTGTTTATTCAGTATCGTTTGTATCTCCCTGCATTGGAAGGAATGAGAACGAAAACGAAAAAAAAAATAAAAAAATGGCGACTCGTCGATTGTTCAGTGAAATTACGGTTCATAAGTATTCGGGATTCTTCCACCATGTCCACGGAAATATACGTCGATGTAACTAAAATTACGTCGGATAAACTAGTCTCGGATGAATATATCCCGTTAACAGACATGACAGACTAAGTCGTCCAAGGTAAATTCAGAGCAGCTGACGGAGTTTGCACTTGACGTTGTTGTTGCTGCCGACAGATTCACATGTGCTTCCGCGACGATTTCCCGACAACCGTGTATTGAAATTTCGAATTTACGAAGCTTGAAAATTCAGTTTCCAACACACAAATTGAGTATAAATATTTTGGTGAAAACTGTTGAATTTTTACTCAAAAAAATTGAGTTTTGAACTGAAAAATTGAGTTTTAAAACTCAATCTACGAACCGAAATTCGGTACGTAGAACTGACGTGTACATGTATGAATCCCTGTTATTGCAGTGGTGATGCGATGTACATACAGCTCTTCAATAAAAGACCACATTCTGGTAGATTGACCCAAGGTGTTGGTGTGCACACTCCAGGTCATGGTATTAAAGAATAGGCCTCAGCCCCTCAGAGAGCTTGTCGTAAGAGGCGATTAACTGGGGCACCCATGGGGTTGCCGGGTGCGAAAAGGAATAGAACCCCACCTGTGTGTTAATAGGAATAGGACCCTGCCTGTGTGGTTTGCTGGGTGTGAAAAGGAATAGGAACCAAATGTTACTTTATGACTGAAATAGTGTTGAAAGCGACGTTAAATTATATTCACTGATTCACTCACACACAATCATGTACCACAGGTATTTTAACTTAGGTGTTGTGAACATTATGGAAAAATGTCATCCAGTTTGTTCAAGTTGCACAGTCATTATCAGTTGTCAAAACTAAGTCACCTGATTCAAGTGACAGGTAGCCAAAACAATTTTTGTTTTTCAAGATTGATTCAACGAATTGCATAGCTGACCAGCCGTATCCAGCATGCGTCCGCGTGGACTGAGCTGCTGGTATAGAGACAAAGGAAGCATGAGTTTATATACCCCTGAAGAGGATAGGCACTTTATCTGATTGAGAAGATTAATTACCAGCTACTGACCAATGGTCAGACTGGCAGATAATTCAGGCCAATAACAAGTAAGTGAAAACGGCGGCAAAGGCCTATGTAGTAAATCAAAGCTAGTCGTGACAAGGAGCCATCTGTGAGTCACTTTTAAACACGTCTAAAGAATTTATACTTTCCAAAAAAAACCACGTCAAACTGAATGCATGAAACTGCCAACAGATAAATGAATGCATTATTAATTAGATACACTTTATCCGGCCTTCATATTCATGCAATATTACAGAACACGAAAGCAACATTTTTATTTTGTATCATTTATTAGTGCCTTGAGGTTACCTTTTGAGAGGAGACCGGTAGAAATCATTAAGGCCACCCCCCCGAAGGGGAGGGGACCTTATTGGAATGGGTTTAGTCTATGGGCCAGTCTTGCTTGGTTTCCAAGAATTTCCGAGAGAACAAAGCAGAATTCCGAGTTCAAACCCCTGGATAAAATGGAGAGGAGGTTTATATCTAGCTGGGGATTGAATTTGGGCTATCTCAGATGAACGGAAGTGTGTCTTTCAAGCCCAAATTGTTCATATAAAATTCTACACTTCCGGTTTGAAAAAGGCCAGTTGCAACAACAACTTGCGCGGAAACGTCTTTGCGCATACGCAGAGCATTGTGGGAGTTGGGCTCTCGCGAGACTTTTACGAGAAAAATTAATGCAGCCTCCAGTTGCTGAGATAGCCTGACAGCGAACGCTTCATTCATGATATCCTGAATACATTTTGGCAGGTGATGTATCAGTCTCTAAGCCGCCAGGACTTCATACTTACAGGTGACTGCTTCAGTTCAGGCCACAAAATTTTGCGCGAACGATCGTTCAGTTCACATGGAGGTTACGCAAAACGAAATAAGCGGGAACGTTTTTTCGTTTGCGTAAAAAGGAATCGTATGTTGCCGTCGTCAAATCAATTTATTAAATAAAGTATCTTTTTCGCCGCTGTCAAAACTGCAAAGTACGAATAGCATACAGTGGATTAAATGTTGGATCACATTATCGCGATTGACATCTCGTCCATGATGCTTGGCAGGGGATATTCTGATTCATTCACCCACTTTCATTATCGCTCGTTTACTTCCGGGTGTGCGCAAAGGCCAACTGCGCAAAGTTTGGACGGAAGCAGCATGTTTATCATGGCGGAATTTTCAGTAAACATCATGTGTTGAGCAAGGCGCCAAGTTTGTAGTTTTGTCCGTAGTAAATACAGTATTTGATCAATTGATCATTGTGACTCTTTTCAATTCGTAGGTGTCAATAAGTTTTTAAAGCAATAGTTGTCATATTATCACAATCAAGGCAGATTATAGACGGAACATAAGCAGCGAGTCTTTTATCTCTCGCGGCTGGAGACCAGTCGCCATAGACGCATGCCGAGTTAACAGGTTAAGCTCTGTGGAAGAAGCTGTATTTCTCCGCCTCATATAAGCTTATAATCCGTCCAATATAAATTAACCACCATGAACCACGACAGAAAGGGGGAAGGTATCTATTTTCCAGAAAATACTGAACCTTTTTTTTGTCTTTCCCGGTATATAAAAACTAAATTATTTATGTCCGCCTTTTAACATGCAAATCTTTCAGCACATCTGTGGATCATTAGCAATTGATAATTGTTCTATTGTTCTTAGTTCTCATTGGCGACTGTTAAATGTATCTGCCAGGGAGGCATTACCTGTGACGAGTCTGGGGAGTAAAGATGCGAATCTTACGCTCATATATTGTGTATTAAATAAATAATGCAATCCTACATGTACTATAATATCTGTACCAGTCTAAAATTTTGGGTGGCCTTTCGAAGTCCATGAGTTCTAGTTTTACCTGTCACCTGACTGAGGCAGGTAAACTTTTTTGTAAATAATTCAAACCCTGATTATATTATAATTCAAAATATTTGAGATTAGATAGGTGTTTACACTGCCTCATGTGTGTATGAATGTACATAAATGTACTGGTTGGCCTATCTGAGAGAGCTTCTAATGGGAATCAGATGAATGGATAATCCGCTGGCAGAGGAGATGTGTGGAAGCAGTATTAAGAGTGCTTTCCCTTTAGCATGTTCGGCATGGCTGGCTATAAAGAGACTCACTCATACTCAGGACTTACTCATGCAGAATGAATTGTGTTTCTCTTAACCGTGGATTACCCAATGTGATCAATATCGCCTCGTAATTACGACCTCTTTGCAAATGTCAATAGCATGAATGTCATAATTATACGTACAGTCTCGGAAATCCGTCATGAACCGTTTCAAAGTCTGGGGTTGTACAGTTTCCGGAGATGTAACATTCCGTCACACGCAGACATGCACTCGACTCAATGTTACAGTGAGAATTTCTATCCTTTTTTTTGCGATAAGGTCTCTATCATTGTGATTTAATATTTGGGCTAATTATTAGTCTTGTCAGTTCGTCACTCTCTGCTTTGTGATTGTGTCTTGGCGTAAAAAGTTCACTCAGGTGCTGGCTGAGCTTTTGCAATTGATTATAGCCGATGGCCGAGATGTGCACATCAAAGACGGCGTATCAAAGGTGTTTAAGTGATTTTCCTCTCTGAAAGATCTATTTTTGTAGTTTAGTAACAAGACCAGAACGGGGTGATCAGGGGTAATAACTTTAATGATGAGATTGTTGAGGTAGATGCCACGGCGTAAATAGCGAATTCAATTTCTTCGGCACTTTGGCGAACCGCTGGAAAAGGGGATCAATATTTAGCTTCTGTAAGAGGAAGCCATTTTCAGCGCGGAGAGCGGAGTCTTTGTATGGTTTGACATGGTAAATTCCAGCTGCCAGTTACCAAAGGAAATGTTACAATGGCAGTGATGATGGGGAGAACTGAGGGGGTTATTCAGTTGCTCCCAATAAGGGAGAATTGGCAGCAGCCGGCTTGGCTGAGATCTCAGAAGGTCGATTCTGGCTCGTTGAAGTTGCCTGTGCAGAGCCAACCACCTGCATGATCTCTGGGATAGGCTGGGGTCGTTCACTGTCTATTACCCGCCAGACAGGAGACCCTGAGGTGATCGGCTGCACGCAGTTTCATAATAAGTTGTAACTCGTCTTCACAACTTTTTTGAAGTTCTCAGTTTCGCCTGACTCTCTTGCAGTTTTGCTCATTGCGCGATAAAGAATTCACGGACAGTTGAAGGACAGAATTTAATTCAACTACCGAACCACTGATGTTTAATTAAATGCCAGGTACATGATGTCAGAGTTTCATTCGGTCAAGTGTCAGTAGGAAGAATCTCCATAACACTGCTTAACTCTATCAAATTTACTGACTATACCTGCATGTATTTCTAAAGCTCTCTTACATGTAGATAACCAATTTGACAAACAATTTTTGATACATTTGACAGTGTGAACTGTTGTTCTTTTGGCTGTATTCCAATATGTCGCTGACCAGTTTAGATTACAATTTCCCATTCCTGAATACAAATGTTTGCCGTCCTTAATCTAATCTGGCAGTCTTTTGGGCATTCAGTATGGATATCTGTGAGTCACTATACCGTGTACATATTTGGCCTGGGGTAGGGTGTCACTGCCGAGATAATGAAATTTTTAATTCTCATATTCTCCACTGATTTGAGAATTAAATCAAAAACGGCAGAGGGGAATTGGGAGATTTTGATTTGATGATGAACCGTATGACTTTAAGGGGATCCAGCTACTCTCGTGTTTGACCTCGCTACGACTTGTTGGTCGAAGAGAGACACTTGTTTCTTGAATGATAAATTCCATGTGTGTGCTGGCACTCGGCGCTCTCGACCTGTACCTTTAGGGCAATGACTCATGAACCAATTGTTGCTACATGTACATGGTGTATCTGAGAGGAACAAGTGGACAGTCAACACTATAGCTAACTGATGATGTCCATATCAAACAACATGACTTCCTCCTTCATGTCCTGTGCTGCTGACTCCTGTATCCGGATTCACTTCCTGTCTGTAGGCCTCGTAATCTTGTTCCAAACACAATTTACAGCACAATTCTCACCTTTGAACTGCCACATCTCTCTAATGTTTCTTTCGTTGAATTAGTTTTCCAATACATGTGCATTGGCTCGCGCTGTTCATGACAAGAATATGCATGTTTTTAGGGTTACAGTTCAGTGTCAAACAAATTGCAACTCTTTTGCATGGGGAGGTTAATATAGTCCATACACATAGGTTTTGGTTGGGCCAGACTGCCAATCAGAGATATCAAAATGCATAACGTATCATCCTAGGCCTGTATTACTTGTTTCAATTATCTGCAGAACTACTACTGGATATGAACTAGTTTCCATTTATGGCCCTACCACACGTAAAGTCATACATGACAGCTATTTGTCACTTGTTATATGGAGAGCTCCACTATTTTCACCATCTCAAAACTTCAGTATTGTGAATATCATTTTGTCTTGCTGACATCATTCAAACAGTTTCAACATCTCTCTGTCAAGGAAATAGCTCTTGTCTATTTATTGTTTAATTTTTACTCCTGAACGGGGTTACAAAAGTACTAGTTCATGACAGCTGCCTACAGAATGCCACATCTAATTTTGGTTTGTTAGATTTTTATTCCAGTTACATCAATTTTTTTTACTATTTAACTACCGAATGTAATTTTGATAAAGACATCAAGATTATAGAAATGGCAGTGACCCTGCTTTTATGTTGATGTTGACAGTTGCTGTTTTGTAAAATATAATTATAAAGCATATAAATTGATTGACTTTTTACTTGTCAGAGCGAGTGAGTTGTGGAAAAGATGTATAGTGATAATGGATATGCTGTCCTAGGTCTCATCAATCATGATGTAACTCTCCACTCCTTAAAGCCTGCAAGACATAGATCATAAAACAAACTGCCTCACTATCGAAACGCCATCCTCCAGAACACGATTTACTATTACAACCAATGAACTGTAACTGTAGGTGTTGGTTCCCTTAAGGCTCTCTTCTTTCTAATTCTACCATCTTGGAGCCATTGATTTTACAGGGAAAAAGAAGCGTAAACCACTCTGGAGTTGCAGCGAGCACTTTGTAAGCTAGTAGACTGGAACTGATAGACCATTACAGGTACAGATTAAATTCAAGAGCAACGGTAATGACGTATTTCGTTGATGGAAATTAGTTTGAATTTGTATCCGATACAGTCGACGAATCTAATGGACATGATGAAGATGGCTGTACTAATTCATGGTCACACTGCTGAAATGAGTTCCAAAGGAATGTGACCAAAAAAATGGTAGCCTGTCAAAACAGAGGAAAGCTGCTAAAAGACTTCATTAACAGTTCTAACATGTGAGCAGAAAAACCAAAGATCCTTACGGCTTTTAGCTCAAACATCCTTTACCATCAGCAATGTGTAGAACTACGTTATTCAGCTATATTACTGCTTATTCTGACTCTTCAGGAAATATAAAAGATGTACAATATTAATTTAAGATCTCAGGTCTGAGGAGCCCCAGTTTGTAGACAAATGGAGCATTTAGGGATCTCCAATGTTCCATTCCAGGCCTTGCTGGAGCATTTAGGGATCTCCAATGTTCCATTCCAGGCCTCGCTGGAGCATTTAGGGATCTCCAATGTTCCATTCCAGGCCTTGCTGGAGCATTTAGGGATCTCCAATGTTCCATTCCAGGCCTTGCTGGAGCATTTAGGGATCTCCAATGTTCCATTCCAGGCCTTGCTGGAGCATTTAGGGATCTCCAATGTTCCATTCCAGGCCTTGCTTCTCGTCAAAATTTACGGGAATCCAAACAGATTGTCACAATCTAACTTTGTGGGAATCCGTGGCAATCCAAAGCTGTGATTTGCATATATAGATTGATGAAATTTTACTTGAATCTCTTGGATTCCTATGAATTATTTTGCGGGAGTGCCACCTGTGGAAAAGCAAGCCCTCCACTCACTGTGATAACTTCTACATATCAATATCATATGACCCGATTTTTTTGGTCCTATTAATTGTATAGTTAATATTCTATTAACTTATTCCATGATGGTGAATGACTGTCAAACTTAGTATGGATCAATCAAATTGTTTCGTTATGGAAGTGTTCATGCACTGAAGTTTTCAAAATTCTATCTGCATTGTCTAGGGTGACTGACACTAAGGGTTGTTTTATCTATATGTAGTGTAAAAACTTTAGCAAACTGGTCCTATTCTTATGATTCAATAGATAATTAGTTTGTCCTTCATTGGGCGACAAAATATTGACCACACCTTTTGTTATCTTTGTACCATCAGCATACATGTACATATTACAGATATATATTGGGGTAGACGACAGTAGTCGTGCTGTACAGAAATCTGATTTTATAATGAACCCTGTTATAATGAGGAATAAGAGTACATGTATATTGTTGATGGTTGAATCCCATTGAAGCTAATCGCTATTCTCTTTGCAAACTGACCCAGTTTCTAGTGGTAGAAAATCACCATTGTGATGGTAGCGGAGCCAAAATAATGACAAAAATCAGAAACATTGCTGAAAGCAACAAAACACCAGTATGAACACAAAACAGGAATATGACAGCTGCAAAATACCGGTATGACAGCAATATTACAAACATTACAATTTTGACAACAATTCAGAGGAACATTGAACACTTGTGAAATATCGGAGAAGAGGATATTATTACCATTTGCCATTGCATGTGGGATTGTTGATGGGTGTTGAGGGGAGGTCGGTTTTGTTCGGGTGGTTGTGTGTACAGATAATTGTAATCAACAGGAAGGGACCTGGGGCTGATGTATAGCGAGATCGCCTCTGCCTGGCATATTTCTATAGATCAAACTGCTCGACCAAGCTCAGATGTTGTCTTGTGCTGAGCTGACAACTTGCATGCCGCTACATTGATCATCTGTTTGGTCGGTGTTATTAGTGGTAAGTGGGTTTTGGAGAGCTTTTATTAATGTACAGGCCAAGAAGCCACGCTAGCACGTCGCTGTCCTGTTTTAGTCCTCTCTCAGCTTCAACTCGGGGCTAAGAAATTCAATTTCTTCTCAAATGCTTCGGCACTTAAAAGTGTTGCAGATCTATATATTGATCGCGATGAATACAAGAACGCTACAAATCTGCAATTATTTGATTGGTCGGTATGTTTTAGCTTAGGCCATAATTCGATCTACGACTTGACGATTTAAGATTGTGCTTAGAAGAATGTCCATTTGAAACATTAATCAAGCCGGAACTTGCCAGAGTGGCATTATATCCATGAACATGGGTTACAGTACTTTATCCAGTGTGTTAGGAAAGTTCAGTAAAAGCGAGAGTTCTATTGTCTTTATAGCCCTCTGACCACTTCCATCAGTTTTAAGCCAGCACATTAACGTTATGAAGGGGCAAGCTCTTGTATACATATTGTTTAGGGTAATGGTTGAATCGCATGCTTTAAGCTGACATATTGATCACCCCTTTTAGCTACATCCATTCCGTGAAGGTGGATGATGGACCTTAGCAAGATCATTCTCTGTGTACTACGCATTCTCCATCAAGAATAATTCATAAATTATTCAAACTGTCTGATTATCTGGCACTTGTAATATCTAGAATGCAATATCTACCAGACATGCAAGTATAAGTTTTGGTCTTATATAGCCCTTTTACACGTGCCCTTGGGCTTTTTACAGTGGCAGTGCCCTTCAAACAGCAGATTGCAAGAGGAATTAAGCCAGATGTCCGGGATTACAACAAGTATATACTATTGTGTCTCTGTAACATTATGAGAGAACAGTTTTTCGTCAATATATCAGAGATAATTTTTCTCAGAGTAGTGAAATTTTGCACATCATCGGAACATGAATTGTGCAGTTTTATAATGAAATTCCATGGAAATCCAACAAAAATTTGAGCCAAACTCCCCAAAATTAATTTTGCCATAATACTTTTGCATGTTGAATTATGATGTCAAAGAGGCCAGTTTCAATGTTACAACATTGCAAACTCAATGTCATTGTGCTTTGAAAATAACATGCAATGCATTGGAGATTTTCTTTGATTCTGAATAGATTTCCTTCAAATTTCAGAATAAAAATGCACAAATTACATAGAGATACTGTGCAGAATTGCACTGCTCTGAGGAAAGATGGTTCCGATATATTAACAAAAAATATGTTTCCTCGAAATGTGAGTGAGTAGGATTTAACGTAGTTTTCAACATTTTTCCTATTATCTTGGACACTGATAAGCTCAGCTAGCCCGTACAGCACCCGGTATCCCATTCAAGTATTTGACCGAACTCAACATTCCTTCGGTGATTTGACGAGAACTTTTGTCAATATTTCTCTCCATTATAGCGATAGCCACGGAAGTCTGTCCATCTGTCTATCATGTCTGTCTGTCTGTCCATCCATATTTCTTGTCAACAGTGGCATAGTCCGGAGATGCGCATGTCCTCTTCCCATTGACGGAGAATTTTTCCTTACATGAGTTATTGTTCTTTACAGTTCAAAGTACAGTAGATCCGTCTGTCCGTATTTCTTGTCAACGCAACTCGTACTACACTTTTGATATGGTTCACACGATAATTGGTGGATATTATCGGCAGTCTGGAGATGCGCATGTGCTCTTCCCGTTGATGGACTTTTCCTTAAAGAGTTACTGCCCTTTACAGTTCAAAGTACTGTACATTAAATGATATCATCTTGTCAACATACCTTCTCGTACACTTATGATATGGTTCACATAATACTTGGTAAATATTATCAGCACAGTCCAGAGATGAACATGTGCTCTTCCCTTGACAGAGGGGTTTTCCTTACTGAGTTATTGCCCTTTACAATTCAAAATACTGTAGATTAAATGTTATCATCTTGTCAATGCAACTTCTACTACACTTTGATATGGTTCACACGATAATTGGTGGATATTATCGGCAGTCTGGAGATGCACATGTGCTCTACCCATTGATGGAGGATTTTTCGTCAAAGAGTTATTGCCCTTTACAGTTCAAAGTACTGTAGATTAAATGATATCATCTTGTCAACATATCGCCTCGTACACTTTTGATATGATTCACATAATATTTGGTAAATATTATCAGCACAGTCCAGAGATGAACATGTGCTCTTCCCATTGACAGGGGTACAGTTCAAAATATTTTAGATTAATTGATATCTCCTACATTTCTCCTATAATACTTGGTGAATGTTATCGGCACAGTCCGGAGATGCACATGTGCTCTTTTTGTTGATAGAGGATTTTTCTCTACTGAGTTACTGCCCTTTACAGTTCAAAATACTGTAGATTAAATTATAACATCTTGTCAAATCAAATCCTCCTACAACTTTTGATGCGGTTCACATGATACTTGGTGTATATTATAAGCACAGCTTGGAGACCGGCATATCCTTTGATGTGATGTATTGTACATCATTGATTTCCTACATGCACACACAGGAATGCATTTGTTTTTCTCCTTCCCAGTTCACTGACACTGGGGCCAGGGGAATACACCATCTTATGATGGCTCTCATTTTATTTTCAAGGGGAGTAATCAATAACTCTCCTGGGGAAAGTTAGGGGAGCGGTGGAGACGGAAAGGATCGCTTCCATTAAAAACAAGAGACTGCATGTGAATGTTTTAATCAGTGTTTTAATTTGGCTTAGCATAATTCCAATACATGGGTATGTATTCTCAATTTGTGTAAAACATTTGACTTGATTAATGGACACAAACCACATTGTACACAAGCATTCTGTTCATACCTGCAAACGTTGTCCATCCTCACATTGAGTGTGCAATTCTATTGCCTATTCTAGTTTGAACCCTTTTTATCAAAGAATACAAATAGAGGGTAATGCCTGAGGCTGCTTCAAATTACATGTGTTGCACCATTACAATCATTTACTGGCACAGAGGCTGATGCCAAGTCAATTTCCTCTTGATAAAAATGACCTCGCTTTCATCTCGCGTAATCAGATGCCCAAACAAAGGTCCATCTACGACCATCGTAAACTGCTCACGAATTTGTAGCAGAATCGGCTGATGTATAGTGCCTCCAGAGGGCTTCTGAAAGGGCTAGTTTGATTTAGTAACATATTACCTCCCAAGACCACGGAAGGTTGAATTAAGGTCAGCCTCGTTGCAGGACAAAAACGTTATAAAAGATTCAATTTGCGCCCATTTTTATCAGCAGGAGTCCACAATGGACGTGGAGTGTATTGATAAAATTTACTATCACACAGGATTATCTTTGTCAGTCCGATGGTCATGGTGGTAGATCGAGTAGAAAGGCCGGAGAGATAAGATCAGCTGAGCTGTCACATGATTCAATCTAGTAAGTACCGCCGACCAATCACATCGCTCTTGGGCGACATTGGTATCAGAGCCTTAATCTTGGAATCCATAATCTATTGTTTGTGAGGATGCGTGCATATCGGGAGATAAGTAGAAGAACAGTGAAACTCGTTCCATCTTGATAGCTTTGCTCTTCCAGTGCCATTGAGCCTTTCAGACAGGAAGGGCCCTGTTCTTCCGTAAACTACCAATTTTCAATAACCATGACAGGAGTTCTTTCAGCATTTTATTTAACAGGATAAGCAAAATTCCCTCCCCCTTAAATATTGCTATTGCCATTCAATTTGATGTTAACCCTTTCCCTTGTTCAGAGTCCAAGTGGTGGATGGTATTTGTTACAGCAGTGATTTATTAGCAAAGAAGAGTGAGACATGTTATTGATGGTACAGAAATTCAGATGCTATGTATTGAGCTTGCATGTATTTATTTCAGGCTGTGGCTAGGTTCTGTATTGTATAACACCATGTAGATGCCTGGTTTTCATGGTTTTACATGCACAGGCACAATCAAAGTGAGACTGATTGATTTATATTCTAAGAAAGGAATTGAAAATTCTTGATATTGATACAGATTTGACCATCAGGACATAAATTATGATAATAGCATCATTGAAAACTGACTGATTCTCTCTTTTTAGAAACTAGCTTGTCATGCAAATAATGAAGGCAAGAATGATTTAGTGGGTGATTGGATCATGCTTTTATTATGCCCCACCACTGCTGTACATTTAGAGAAGGAGCATGTAGAAATCACTTTGTCTATCCATATGCCCATCCGTCCATATGGGGGGCCCTCGGTGGCCGAGTGGTCTAAGGCGCTTCGCTGGTGACCGCTAGCCTCACACCGCTGAACCGGCACGGGTTCGAGCCCAGCTGGTCCATGTGTGAAAGTTTGTCAGTTACTTGCCGAAGGGCGGTGGTTCTCTTCGGGTACTCCGGCTTCCTCCACCAACCAAACTGACTGTCACCATATGAGTGAAACAAACTTGAGTGTGACGTGGAAACAAATTAGAAAAACAGCCCTGTGTCAGTGGGAAAGGAGCCTGAGGGATAACTTTGCATTCCTTTTACCAATGCGGGCAATAAGGTGGTACTGGCCTTTTGCAAAGTGTGACAGAAACACAGCGATCAACCAAACAAAGTGTATAGATAGAGGCAAATAGTAGCCGACGTCAGTTACGGCAAAAAACGAAACTAGTTACCTGCTGAAGCCAAACTTGGTTAGACACGTAACAGCGATGGACTTCGCGAGTGTTCGGAAATTGAAACTGATTCAGACATTCCAGATTTCTGAAGGCAAGTGAATGGATTGAATGAGTGGAATGATGAATATGACGATGTAAAAATTGCCATGTGCCAGTCCTAGTCAGTTTTTTTTACAATTTGTGGTTTTTCAGAGTTTTATTTCTATTTTGCCAATCTTGTTTTCAGCTTTTGGCTCATTAACTGATTGTGTTAATTTTAAATACAAAAAAAGAAAAGAAATTTAAAACAGTGTTTCTTGATTTTATTATCACCTCAATATCTTTCATAGCTAAACCAGTAAATATTAGTTCCCCCTGGATATCCTGAAACATTGCTGCGAGATGGATTCTCGGCCAGCACACATTTATTTCAATTCACACCTTAACGTTTCAAACACCGTATCACACGCCTTTAAAAAAAAATAGGTGTGCATTTTAGGTGTGCTAACCACATACCTCGCACGATTTTAGGTGTGCTTTAATCACTCGCCAGGGCCCGTACAAATCACAAGGCCTGGTCTTCCACAGACCCATTCTACGTAATTTGTTCACGTTTTATACCAATATCAGCAACATTTATTCTAAAAATTAGTAATCTTGCGAGAAAATGTGTTGTGTCTGCTTTCCGTCTGTTGGAAATCACGAAAAAGGCGAAGAAATTGTCGCATTTCAGTCACGTTCTGTTGTTGTTTCGCTGCAATTCCTATGTTATTGTGTACCATTGTAAAGCTAATTCTCCCTAGATTCGGGATTTGACAGAGACGTAACGATATGGCAGGCTTTGAACGAGATAAAACTGAAAAAGTCCCATATACTTCCCGGAAGCAGAATGACGACGATAATAAATATTCATAAGGTTAAAATAAGAATGCTCACTGATTGGCCAAGGTTGATCGAGGCCCGGCGTGATTGGAGGAAGAGGTCACGTGGTGACGCAGTCGCTATGGTCACTGTCGGACAAAAGACCGGCTGGGAAAGAATGGCGGATAAGACATTTACCGCGAAGACAACAGGTCGTGGGAAAATATGTAAAATAAACTCAGATGGGCAGATTTGACGAGCTAGTCATCAAGGTTAGATACTTTAGTAGTTTATGCTCGCGTTACATGAAATATTCAGGAATTTGGAAGCAGATTTTACTATTTTTCGAACGTTTATCTTAGAGCATACCAAACTCATTTGGTGTTGAATTGCGCATTTTCCGTCAATTATTTTTCTTCCTCTCCTGATTTCATTTTACCCGTATTACAAAACAAACCAACCGTATACTAGTCAGATTTATTTAAATTTTGGCTTTCTGAAAATGTATAGTTTTAATTATGTTTCACTCAAAGTAAACGCGAAAAAATTGCAAAGTAATCCATCACATGGGAACTCAGTGACACGTCAAAATCCGTCTTCATGGGTTAGGCGAACATCCGTCAAAACACGCTTACATGGGGATCGACACAAGCCGTCAAAACCCGCTTATATGGGGGAAAGAGTTAAGGCAGTGTGACGTACATGTAACTGGACCTAAATATGATTGCAACAGACCACCATAGAATACCATGCTTTATTTGCAGTTTACTCTGTGTAATAAAATCAAAAAAATTTAAATAAATATTTTCGGACACTGTTTCCAATGGTCTTTCATTTGATGGAAACTTTACTTGAGGGTTTACGATCACTTTAAAGATGCTTAGAACGTTGCAGATGTGCACTGTCTAATTTGTGGGTTCCATTATTTTGTTTTCTCAAACTTGAAGAAGTTATAGTGTGAAATAAAAATCAGTGAGGATTGACAATTGTTTTTTTTACCCCTCGGCCATTTTGGCCTCGGGGTATTGTTGTCGCCATGTACGTCCGTCCGTACGTCCGTCTGTCCGTTAACGCATTCTAGGCAAAACCGCTTGAGACACAACCACCAAATTTTCAACACTTATTTATCTGGTGCTGAGTCAGACGCCTATCGAAAGTGGCTCCCCTCGGCTCATATTTTACAGAGTTATACCCCTTTACAGATATATTAATTTCTATTTCTGTCCTATATGCCGGAATGTAACCAACTATATCTGCAGAACTGTGTTCGGTATAGCTACTATATTTTGAAAACTTATTTATATTGTTGTATTCTACAAGCCAACAAAGGATTACTCACCTCGGCTTATGCAGTTGTGCCCCTTTCAGATGTAATAATCTCCGATTTTGTTATCTGTAGCTGAATGTACAAGTTATGTCTGCAGATCTGTGTTCGGTACAGTTTATTCGTCTCGGTTCTTATTTTACAGAGTGCTAAGTCAAACGCCTATCGAAAGTGACTCCCCTCGGCCGATACTTTACAGAGTTATGCCCCTTTACAGATATATTAATTTCTATTTCTGTCCTATTATATGGACTGAATGTAACCAACTATATCTTGATCATTCCACATAGAACTATCTCTTCCCCAATTTCACACTACACATGGGTCTCAATCACTTGGGGAAAGCCGAGGGGTTTTGATTAGATCAATCTCATGTTTTATGTGCATCATTTGGTCCTTCTTCTTCCATGTAAGTGTGATGAGAGACAGGTAAGCAATAATCTGTCCAGTCTCTATTCTTCAGAGCAGAGTATTGCTCTGTTGATGTACTTGTTTGAAGGGAGCAGCTGTGTGTCATCAATTTTGATTTTGTTTGTATTTTATTAGATCCCTTTGTGGATTGTTATCATTCCTCACTGCAGATTCTTTACTCATTTGTTGCCACCATTCCTTTTATCCCAGTACATGTACATTGATGTGACCATTTAGGTTTCTCTATGCAGACTTTGCCAGCCTGTCTGGATATTTACATTATAGCATGGTGTACTGAAGGACATGTCACTTCCAGTCCATGTTGTTCCATCTGGACTCGGAATTATTCTCAGACCAATTGTAATAGATAAATTGGTTGATAACCTGTCCCTTAGTTAAGCAGTTAAGTACCATTATAGCTTCTTGTTGAAAGCAGTGATGAAAAAAAGGTCCTTTTACGACTCTTCCATGCCACATTTCACCCAGCCAGGAATCCTGATTTCTCGTAAATTGTTTCACTATCAATAATTGTGCCTCAAAAAATTCCCAATTAACATAGTTTCAGTGGTTAACTTTCACCGGGCAATCAGGCTCACACAGAGCATGAGCTGCATCTTCCATGTTCAATTACCGTCCTCGCTGGGGTCGTGGGATGTTACGACGGGGACTACCTGGCGAGAGAATGGTTGCCTGGCAATGGCTGGTGGTAATGGCAGTTTCATGTCTGTGTACTGAGCTGGACTTCATGTGCCAAATGATCACAGCATTGCCACGGTACAGCCTTCTCCTGACCTGGCTCTTAAATCGCACCAATTCATTGATAAAACAATTGCCAAATTGACCTCTGATCCATAAGATGGTCAGATAACTCCTTCTGGGCGGTTGCATTTTTTGTCTCTCTTCGTTGATTAGGAATCCTTTCAGACCCCTTTTGGAATTGTAATGAAGTGCCTAAAATATCTGTGCCCTGGCATATTTTTCGGCCAAATCAGCATACGGCTTAAGGTGGAATATTAGGCAGCCTAAAATGATATAATCGTTTCTCCTAAACCAGCCAGGGGAAAATTTGGTTGAGATGCAGTAAAGATTTCACTTTAAAATCTTTCAATTGCTACAGTTAGCTCTGAGGCCATGGACTTCATTGTCATGTCCTTCTCAGAAATTGATGGAAGCGTGCTAATCATTCCCCACCGCATATGATCCTCTCATCACCAGCAAAACATTCCTGCATGAAATGTCTGTACAGGTATGAATATATACATACATGGCTTTAGATCTCCCTGATTTGAGCATAAACTCTATCCCACGTGGCAAAAACATTTTGTGCAGGGAAACGTGCCCAAATTAGTGAAAATATTCAAAGTCCCCAAATTTTGGCAAAATTGGTAGGCTTCTACTCAAATATGACATTTAATTGATGAGGAATCTCCATGAACAAAACTCCAACATTGCTTCTCAATGCACCAAATTTTTTTTTTTTTTTTGCTTTCTAATTTGGGCACAACCTAATTTGAGCAGAGCGCTTGAACTCCACTATATGAATGCAATTTATTTTAAAGACCTGGCATGAAGCTTTTCACCTCCGTATGCTGAATCTCTCCACATTGAACCTTCAAGTTGAAGACCAATCTGTCTTTAATCCCTAGCCATATTATTTCCCAATCCCAGGACAATTGTGGTCTATGATAGCATGTCTAACATTTACAATCCCATACAACCACTGTCCTTGCTAACTTGACATGGGTGATCGAGAGTTTCCTGTCCGTATTCATAACTATAAGCAATAACATGTATTGCACCTGCTCACATGCTGTTCTCTCTCCGGAAAATATTACATACTTTGCCGTCCGTGTCAGTTAGCCATATTGCTCTCTAGATACTACTTTAGAAGCATCCATGTGTAATAATTATACCAGAGATGAATGAGGGGTGGAGACCTTTTCTAGACGACCGCTCTGCACCAAATAAAAATCACATTTTAACGACCCGTCTCTTTTCAGTATTGGAGGATGCGCTTCTCTTCCGTGCTGGTGAGTACAGTTTCTTCTGGAATTAAAACAGATCGATAAGACAGAATCATCTCCACGTACATGATATAATAAAGTACCAGTACTTCATATCCCCTGTGATATCAGTGATATCATGCATATTGACTGGATCGAAAGTAAAATGTAGACGATTTTATATGGTGTGAAGTGAAATACAAAAGAATTTCAGAATTTAATAATGCAGGTTAAAAGTTTTGAAATAATGAACTTCAATCTTAATAAAGTAATATCCTATCAATGCTCCCCAATCGTACATGTACATGCCAGCGTGTTGTCTAATTCAGCTGAGCCATCCAAAAATTCTCTATTATTAATGTTACCTTCAAAGCACTATGAAGTGTTCTCAGGATTGGTTGTCACTGGAGTTACTGCAAGCCTGTTAGATCTTTCAATCAACATATCCATATGGGGGAGCAGATTGGATTTAAGTTTAATTAGATTGAATGAACTTTTTCAAATACACTATCAAAATATTTCCTGCATGGGACGATTGTAAGTTCATATAAATAATAATAAAATAAGTAGCCTAGAAGGTGAAAGTGGAGAGAGCTATGTGATTACTTCCACTTGATTTTGACATGGTGTGCTGCAATTGGTGACGTCATCCAGGCTCACTACCTTGTTAATATTTGATTATTATTCGTGCAATCAGGTGTCCGAAACGTGGGGGCATAAATTTCACCCAACGAGAAACTATAGTGCATCATTGCATCAATGTTACGTGATAATGTTACTATTCCATGGCACGGCATGACAATGGCGTCAATAGATAATGACATGTCCTAGTGTGTTCGACGATGTCACCGAACACAGCCACCACATGGGATACTAAGCCTCGATTACATCAAAATTTACTAAAGACAGTGTCAAAATCAAGGGACATAAGTGATGCATATTTTTTAGTTAGGGCATCATTCATCGATTTTCGATTCTTCTCTTTTTTTTCCTCTTGAGGCTTGATTGATTTCTTCATCGATACCAATTCAGCTTTTACCATCCATTCAATCAAACTACTTAAAAAAATTGAAATTTTTTTCCAACCGTCACATTTTATCTTTACTGTATAATGGGAATTATATATTCAGATGGATAAGGAAAACTAATTTGTTTATTTAGTGCTTTCATTTGAAAGCTGATATACGTCTGTGTAGACATACAAGATTGTTGTTCCATTATGTAAGCACTTTAAGTATGTTTTTACTGCAGAGTGATGATATTAGGGTGATATAAAGTTCAGAATCACCATGCAATTGGCAACTTTCTGTGGCTATTGCATCCTGTGGTGGAAAACGATACTTCCAAATCCTCGGCGATTGATTAGTTAGCTAAGAGGCTAAATCCTATGTTTTCTCTGTGCTGACTCGATCACTGCAAGACTGCGTCAGCGCTTGGTGGGTCAGTTTGGAAGTATCATTGCATCGTGGATTGTGGTAACGTATCATGCATTCCCCAAGAGTGCCTACTTGTTTTATCACAGGCGTTTCACTATCATAGCATCCTCACACAGATCTTGTAAGTACATCTATGATCTTTCTCTCTTGTTGAAACTACTGGCGTTCATCAGTGTCAAACTGCATGCTTGTGTAATTAAGACGGGGGTGGTATTAAGAGGGAGTATGGAAAAAAATGTTCGTTCTCTATTTAGGCATAATTGAGTGATTAAATTTAGCAAGAGGAGCGATCTGGGCTAAGCCGCGGTTGCCGTGAATTGCAGCAGTCCTGGGAAGACTGGTGGCTGGGCCAGGAGAGATTGGATCTAATCCTTTCAGTGTGAGTGTTGATGAGGCCGCCTCCATTTAATGACGGAGATAATAGACTTCCTGTGAGAAGCCTCGGACAACTGGGGGATTTTTTTTCATAAATGATGGATTTCCCAATTAACAATGAATTAAATTACTTCTCGCTGTATTCTGAGATGGAATATTGAGGAGATGAGCAGTATTTAATTAATTCCCTCTGTACCTATGTATAGTTCGCGTAATTCAAGAGGAGAGGAACATTTTGATCATTTCCAGATTTGCACATTTATATAGCTGGATTCATTTTGCAGGGAAAGGAATGATAGTTTTATAAACTCATCACAATGCGATTATACACCATCATGAGACAAAGTCATGTGATAGTGGGTTTGTCCATCTGTCTGTTTGTCTGTTAACTTTTGTAAGCTGTGTGATATCGCCAGTTCCAGGTCATGAATACCTTACTGATGAGGCAAAGAGGATCCTTATTCGTTTTGAGGTCAAATTTGGGCACGGATCAAGGTCAATGTTTGCTGAAAATCAGTAAATTCATTGAAACTTATGTTTATGCTACAAGCACAGTTCAGATATGTGGATTGTGATGGAAGAAGAAGCCTATTATCTGCATGGTCAGTCCGTACGTCTGTCTGTCATCTTGCTTGTTAACGCAGTATCTCCAAGGATTACTGTTCTGGGCTTCCAACATTCAGACTATATGTTACTGGTGATCAAAATGCTCAACTGGTCACCCTCGGGTGTTGTCATACTCGAAATGCTCAACTATTTATCTGGTGTTGTCATACGCGTCATACTTAACTGTTTGTTATCTGGTGTTGTCATACTTGCATTGCTCAAGTGTTCATCATCTGGTGTTGTCATACTCACAATACTCAACTGTTCATCATCTAGTGTTCACATACTCACCATGCTCAACGGGTAGTGATCTGGTTTTGTCATACTCGCAATTCTCAGCAGGTAGTGATCTGGTTTTGTCATACTCTCAATTCTCAATGGGTAGTGATCTGGTTTTGTCATACTCACAGTGCTCACCGGTAGTGATCTGGTTTTGTCATACATGTACTTGCAATTCTCAACTGGTAGTGATCTGGTTTTGTCATACTCGCAACTCTCAATGGGTAGTGATCTGGTTTTGTCATACTCGCAATGCTCAACTGGTAGTGATCTGGTTTTGTTATACTTGCAATTCTCAACTGGTAGTGATCTGGTTTTGTCATACTCGCAATTCTCAACGGATACTGATCTGGTTTTGTCATACTCGCAATGCTCAGCTGGTAGTGATCTGGTTTTGTCATACTTGCAATTCTCAACTGGTAGTGATCTGGTTTTGTCATACTCGCAATTCTCAACTGGTAGTGATCTGGTTTTGTCATACTCACAATTCTCAACGGGTAGTGATCTGGGTTTGTCATACTTGCGATTCTCAATGGGTAGTGATCTGGTTTTGTCATACTCGCAATTCCCAACGGGTAGTGATCTGGTTTTGTCATACTCGCAATTCTCAACTGGTAGTGATCTGGTTTAAATTGTCATACTCGCAATTCTCAACTGGTAGTGATCTGGTTTTGTCATACTCGCAAGTCTCAACTGGTAGTGCTCTGGTTTAAAGTGTCATACTCGCAATTCTCAACTGGTAGTGATCTGGTTTTGTCATACTCGCAATTCTCAACGGGTAATGATCTGGTTTTGTCATACTCGCAAATTCTCAACTGTTCATCTGCTGTCGTCTTCACCAGCAGTGATCAATTGGTAGTCATATGTTAGTTGTTGCCATTCTACCAATGCTCATTGGAAGTCCTCAAGTAGTTGTTGTGATTCTAACAATATGCTCTTGATACACATATTGCACTGACCATACAGTTTAACATGAAACCTTATCTATGAAGGCTGATAACCTAATATTAATACCTGTTCACATTTAAATGTGATAAAACTGGCTGAGTGTTGTGAAGAATTGATTTGATCTTGTTGAATAGGTTGTCAGGTTTGATCTAGTGTGATTATCCTTCACCACAACAGGGGATCTGGCTAATCCAGTTATAGACAAGGCTTGGTCCATCTGTCCCCCTGTAACTCCACTCCTCTTCAGGCTCTGTAACCACGATTACAGAACTGTGCTAATTATATGAAATTAAGATTAAGACACTTCCCTTAAATAAGATTAATGAGGTCATCTTTCATGGTCAAACTCCTGCTGGTTTACAGTCTGTTACAACATTGGATGCAGTGAGGTTTTTTCACATGTCCAATGCACTCGCTCATCACTCACTCGTACGTGATTCGAGAAATTAAAAAACAGTTTAGACCACCCCACTCCTTGTTTCAACCTTACTGAATGGAAACATCTTTGGATCATCAGAGCTGATAATGTTTTATACAGTGTAGGTGGCCTTCATCTACAACAGCAACACATTTTTCTGAAAATATTTTTTTTGCTACAACAATTTCATGGAATACGATTAAACTGGCAACACATACTTCAATTCCTAAAAATCGGGCTGTCTCAGCTTTGTCGAGCAATGTCAGACAAGGTGTTCAACTGACTTTGAATATTTCATACCCGGCATTTCAGTGTATAACAGCTTTTCCTTGACTGGTCTATAGTAACGATGGGTCTTTGCCTAGTCAGAGAGCAAGCGTCACACGATAGTACAATTTTACTCTACAATTCAAATATCTGGTTCATCTTCATGGCTTTGCCAGGATTTCTTGACAGGGGGTCATTTCCTATGCTTGCTTTTTGAAGAGCCCAGTACTGTGTGCTGTCCAGCATATTGAAATAACATTTGATTGGGTGCTGGGGGTTCACACACAACCACCCCCCCCTTCCCTCTACCCAGCATGCTCTTGGTCTTTCATCTAAGAGTCGCCAAAGGAGGACAATAGTTTGTCTGGGAACAACGAGGCTCAACAACAATAGAAACGTATATATGAATGACCGAATATCTGCATTCTTACCATGTTTGATCATGCCTTTAGACAGTTTGTGATGATCTCATCTCTGTATCAGAATTTACTTCCTTACAATTGACGCTTTATCAGAGGCAGTCTCATTATGAAGCCAGACCTATCAGGGTCTTATTACAAGGTAGTGAGGTTAAGGAAGTGTATCCTGTGAGACAATGACAACAGGTATATGTATATGCAGTAGCACTGATGGAGGAAGACCATGAACAAGTCGTTAACATGGATATCAGTAGACTAACACATCCTCATCATTGCTCGCAATGGAAACTCGTTACATCAGAAATTGGATCAAATGTTGTGTAATCATTTAATTTACCAACTAGCTGGTTTCACATTTCAATGACAGCAGGACTCCGCTTGACTTCGCTGAGTAGAAATGCTGGCTGGGAATGCTGGCACCAACTGTCATGGTGGCAAGTAGATGAACCATACAAGAAGTCTATGCCAGGATGATGGATTGAAAATCTTCATGTCCGACTCCCGGCCGGTACACTGCATGCCTCTCTTGAGTTCTCTATGTATCATGCAAGAATAAACTGTGAGCGATAATACTGACAGCTTTCGTTGCCACTGTGGTAGCTCTGCGATTTGACTTCACACACACGAATACATGAACAAACCCAAGAGAAACACCAGACTTGGTACATGTAACAGGACAAACCATGTTATCATACATGTGAGAGAGTGTGAGTTCAACTGTTTTACATGCTATTTGTCTGTCCTAACTTAGCGTGAACATTCATTCTGATAGGTGTATGATGTACATTTACATGATGAAAGCAGAACTACAAAAGGACTATACATATTAACACTCAATGTTTGAGATGGTGAATACAGTGGAACTCTCCATAAGTGAAGGGACAAATATAGCGGTCTCCCCTGAGCTATGGTAGGGTCAGACGGTCCAGGAAGTGATGACATTGTTCTCTCATTAATGTTCATAATTATGAAACTAGTATGCTAAATTAACTTCATAACGACAAGAAATACGGCCCCTGGTCCAAATCCAGTACAATACAGGATCATATATTTTGATATCTCTGCCTGGCATTCTTGCCCTACCAAAACCTCTGTGTATGGACTATATTAATCTTCCCACACAGAAGAGTTTCAATTTCTTTGACACTGCATCTAAACCAAAACATGTATATTCGATTGGCTCAATACTCATTTAGAATGCCATTGTAGTGCATTTTTCGGCATCCATAGTGATACTGAATAAGGCTAAAGCAAAGCTGCCAAGGATTGATTTGATTAGTTCAATGCAAAAGGCATTCAGAACCTTCTTGCATAGTACTGATACCAGTATCATTGGTATCCAATTTACCATTTCCATCTGTGTCTGAAACAATATTCAATAAAAGGATTAAGTTGATTGGTTGAACTTATTCAGAACCCCTGAGATTGTGCATGTAGTCTGAAATTCATTGGCATCGAAATGTTTCTGAATTTGGCTGAGAAATTTAATTTTGTTATAATGATGGAGAAAGTCCTGGATGAATCTTTTTGAAAGGTACATGTACATTACATCAGTTTTTCTCTAGAGTCACTTTTTGCTTGACTTTCACTCAGATATGTGAATTGTTTGCTAACACAAGCATGCTAACCAAATATGTATATTGTATTTTTATTTCAAAGCATTTTTGGTGCCATATTTGCTGGAAAATGTATGGTTCAGTAGTTGTAGTTCGGTGTGATATAATAATTTGTCATCTTCAGGCAAAATGATACATGTAGGTGATAAAGAAATTTCAATATAGTCATCCATCATCTATCCTGATCTTGTCAGAATATGTGAACACGCAAGCTACAAAAAATTCTCGTTGCCATGATAAACATCAGCACTATGAGTACCGGTATCCCTGTCTGAATGACAAGCCGCTTGTAGTACGGTAATCCCTCTAATAATTCAATCACAGGAAGTGAATTCCCTACTGTAAAATTCGGGTGGTGATCAAATTTATTAGAACAGGAAGTTGACAATATGGTTCAGAATCATGCATACAATCCATTATTTCTTTCTGACTGAATTTTGATAGGAGGATTGAATTATTAGAGGGATTAACATACTTAACACAAAAATATGTTTATGTCGATTCGCTTATTCATGACCAATGCATATTTTTGATCCAGCTTAATTCTCTCAGAACTGTCTTCCTACATCATGATGTCCTAATCTCAGTTAGATCTGAAGCAAATCCATCTGTCTGGGATAATGTGTAACCATGACAGTGTAACCATTGAATTATCTCCCCTTGTTGATGTTGGGGGACTATAAATTTGATAGTATACTTACACACATGTATACATATGAAATGTTTGAGAGAGAAAGAATAAATTGGTTTGGTCATCAGCTTAAATAATGTGAATTTGATCAGAAAATAGGGTCAGAATCTCAAACAGTGTTGGCAACTTAAAATATTGGGAGAGTTCAATTACATTACTTATAAATATCATTTTCTCTTAAATATAATTGAAGCCACACCAAGATATGGGTGCAGTGAATAAACAGCCTGCGTCATCAGCCTTGTCCCTATATAGTGGACAATTTGTAAATCTCCGAACTAATGGCCACATTCAGCTGGTAATAAATGCGAACGGAACAATTTAAACCAAATCATAGCCATGCAAGATAAATGTATTTTGGCATGCCAGCCATTAATTCACACTTCGCTGGGAGTAGTAATACGGGTGCCTCGAGCTTTACGACTCCTTTTTGTGTTGAGTAAACGTAGAGCAGTAGAACAGTAGTCGTGTTCGTGAGGTACGGTGTATACATTTAGTGACCAGCCACAATTCGGTGGAGTCGGAAAAATCCAATCAAACCGATTGATCTTTCTTA
Organism: Hanleya hanleyi; assembly: GCA_036873755.1. Taxonomy (NCBI): domain Eukaryota; kingdom Metazoa; phylum Mollusca; class Polyplacophora; order Lepidopleurida; family Hanleyidae; genus Hanleya; species Hanleya hanleyi. The sequence goes on along the minus strand of JAVTVY010015221.1, from coordinate 34,773 downwards.
TGCTAATCAAACCAAATTGATTTCTGGTGGAATTCTAGGCTCGTTAAAGTCGACTTGTGCTTTGATTGTTGCTCTCCACGCTGGCATGCTCGTTTGAGTAGGGCTACAAAATGACGGTTCGTAATCAGGTCCCGGTCTTGTGTCCAGGTAATGAAGTGGAGATTACAGGCTTTTTGTTGATCTTTTGCCCGGTCACAGAGCTTTGATTTAATATATAGATTGAAAGGAGAATGTATTAAAATATACACAATTTGTATTACGGCTGTGTGGCATTGCGTACCTCATGACATATTCAATCACGGCCATGGTCCCTCGGCGTAAGCTTTCAAAGATGAAGCTTTGCCCCTGGGGGGCAGCTATCTCCATAACTCATCAGTAATATTAGGGCTGTAACAACATACTGCTATGCCAAATTTCTTTAATATTGAAACATGGGATCTTGAGGCAGAATAATCTATCCATATGGCTTAATGCTCAACAGAGAAATCCTGCCATAACTGTTACTGGAAACAAATTTTGTTTTGATTAGTGTTCGGCACTTTTCTTCACTTCAGTCATGTCAGTTGTAAAGTGGTAACTCCTTTCTTTCCTCTTATCACCATGATACCATGAGCAGGAAAAAATACAAGGCAATCACATTTTAAAAGCTAAATTCTGTTGTGATTCCTAGAGAACTAGACTTACAGAGCTAATTGATTCTTTGATTAAGAAAAATCAGATTGATTTGGTACCAAATAGTGCATACCTGTTTATGTTCTTATATCAGTTGGAATTTGCAGGGGTAATTTGTATATCTGCTGAGTATAATATTTAGTGCTGCTTGGGTATATTATTATTTTTTAGATGCAGAATGATTAAGAAATAATCAGCGGATTATTCAATATGTTTCTAGTGTTGAGATAGGAAATGTAATCCACCTTCCTCAGGGGGCCCTCGGTGGCCGAGTGGTCTAAGGCGCTTGGCTGGTGACCGCTAGCCTCACATCGCTGAACCGGCACGGGTTCGAGCCCAGCTGGTCCATGTGTGAAAGTCTGTCAGTTACTTGCCGAAGGGCGGTGGTTCTCTCCGGGTACTCCGGCTTCCTCCACCAACCAAACTGACTGTCACCATATGAGTGAAACAAACTTGAGTGTGACATTAAGCCAAATTCCCTCCTGCTCCACCGTCCTCAAATTACAAGTACATGTACTGAGGTCCTTGGTCTTCAACAACAACAACAACAATGTAAGTTCAGCACCATTCCTGTTGGCACATCATATGATGGTGCAGAGTGTAGTATCCTCAAAATATTACCTCTGGCTTTGCTTTCAAATGATACATTTTTGTAACACGTGTACCTTCCAATAATGAAACGCACATTCTCCTACTGGCTTTGGTTATTTATTTCCTTAACTTTTCAACAAATTGACCGATTCATCCAATAAAATTTCACCAGGATAACTATTGGTAGGCATAGCAGGTGACTTTTACATAGAGTGTTAAATTTATATGTAAACAAATTAAAGCACAATTAAGTTCTCCACAAATCAGGTATGATATGTAATATAAAACAGCACAACTTGTCATCATTGAATTTAAGGAAGAGTCAAAGGTGTCTGAAACTGTGACCAGATTCTGTCGGGCAGCGCCCAGTTTTGAAGGTGAAATGTGTACTATTTTCCCCAATTTGGGCTATGAGTTGAATACTTCTGATATTGAATTTATGAAGCAGAATGTGAAACAAAATGTATAAATATAAATTTTCATCTCTATAGACCAAAATTTGTATGTGTTTATTACTAAGATGAACAAAAGTGGCCATTGTAATATGAGGGATGAATGCATGCTTAGCTAAAATTATGAATATTATCTCTCCAGCTCTTCAAACAGTCCAAAGAATTCTCTCAGTAAATTCCAGCACTCTGTTTCCATCTTCAATTACTGAAATTGTCAAACGGGTCAAAGGTCACAATCCGTATGGACTAATGTGATCCATTGAGGTAGAATTCCTTATGGACTCAGTATTGGGTTGGAAATCCTTATGGACTTAGTTATGCATATGGATGGAAAGTCATGTGGATTCTGTTGCACATATGGATAGAACCCCCAATAGATCCTGTGACTTCTTTAGATGGAAAGTTATACGGCTAGATTCTGTTAAACATATGGATAAAGTCTGATATGGATTCTATGACCCATATGGATGGAAATAGATTTTGTTGCACATATGGATAGAATCTCCTATAGATTCTGATGACCCATCTGAATGCTATCTCATATGGATTCTATGACCCATATGGATTGAACGCCATATGAATTCTATGACCCATATGGATGGAACGCCATATGAATTCTATGACCCATATGGATGGAACGCCATATGAATTCTATGACCCATATGGATGGAACGCCATATGAATTCTATGACCTATATGGATGAAACGCCATATGAATTCTATGACCCATATGGATGGAACATCATATGGATTCTATGATTCATATGGATGGAACGTCATGTGAATTCTGTGACCCATATGGATGGAACATCATATGGATTCTATGATTCATATGGATGGAACATCATATGGATTCTATGATTCATATGGATGGAACGTCATGTGAATTCTGTCACCCATATGGATGGAACATCATATGGATTCTATGATTCATATGGATGGAACGTCATGTGAATTCTGTGACCCATATGGATGGAACATCATATGGATTCTATGATTCATATGGATGGAACATCATATGGATTCTATGATTCATATGGATGAAACGTCATGTGAATTCTGTCACCCATATGGATGGAACATCATATGGATTCTATGATTCATATGGATGGAACATCATATGGATTCTATGATTCATATGGATGAAACGTCATGTGAATTCTGTCACCCATATGGATGGAACATCATATGGATTCTATGATTCATATGGATGGAACATCATATGGATTCTATGATTCATATGGATGGAACATCATGTGAATTCTGTCACCCATATGGATATTATCTAAAAAAAGATCTATGACCCATATAGAAATCGTTATGGATTCCGTGGTTTATTAGGATGATGGAAATCATGATGGATTCCATTTTTATATGGAAGATGGAAATCATTATGGATTCCATGGTTTATATGGATGATGGAAATCATTATGCATTCCATGGTTTATATGGAAGATGGAAATCACTATGGATTCCATGGTTTATTAGGATGATGGAAATCATTATGCATTCCATAGTTTATATGGATGATGGAAATCATTATGCATTCCATGGTTTATATGGATGATGGAAATCATTATGGATTCCATGATTTATAGGGAAGATGGAAATCACTATGGATTCCATGGTTTATTAGGATGATGGAAATCATTATGCATTCCATAGTTTATATGGATGATGGAAATCATTATGCATTCCATGGTTTATATGGATGATGGAAATCATTATAGTTTATATGGATGATGGAAATCATTATGCATTCCATGGTTTATATGGATGATGGAAATCATTATGCATTCCATGGTTTATATGGATGATAGAAATCATTATGCATTCCATGGTTTATATGGATGATGGAAATCATTATGGATTCCATGATTTATATGGATGATGGAAATCATTATGGATTCCATGATTTATATGGATGATGGAAATCATTATGCATTCCATAGTTTATATGGATGATGGAAATCATTATGCATTCCATGGTTTATATGGATGATGGAAATCATTATGCATTCCATGGTTTATATGGATGACAGAAATCATTATGCATTCCATGGTTTATATGGATGATGGAAATCATTATGGATTCCATGATTTATATGGATGATGGAAATCATTATGGATTCCATGATTTATATGGATGATGGAAATGATTATGCGTTCCATGGTTTATATGGATGATGGAAATCATTATGCATTCCATGGTTTATATGGATGATGGAAATCATTATGTGTTCCATGGTTTATATGGATGATGGAAATCACTATGCATTCCATGGTTTATTAGGATGATGGAAATCATTATGCGTTCCATAGTTTATATGGATGATGGAAATCATTATGGATTCCATGGTTTATATGGAAGATGGAAATCACTATGGATTCCATGGTTTATTAGGATGATGGAAATCATTATGCATTCCATGGTTTATATGGATGATGGAAATCATTATGCATTCCATGGTTTATATGGATGATGGAAATCATTATGCATTCCATGGTTTATATGGATGATAGAAATCATTATGCATTCCATGGTTTATATGGATGATGAAAATCATTATGGATTCCATGATTTATATGGATGATGGAAATCATTATGGATTCCATGATTTATATGGATGATGGAAATCATTATGCATTCCATAGTTTATATGGATGATGGAAATCATTATGCATTCCATGGTTTATATGGATGATGGAAATCATTATGCATTCCATAGTTTATATGGATGATGGAAATCATTATGCATTCCATGATTTATATGGATGATGGAAATCATTATGCATTTCATAGTTTATATGGATGATGGAAATCATTATGGATTCCATGGTTTATATGGAAGATGGAAATCACTATGGATTCCATGGTTTATTAGGATGATGGAAATCATTATGCATTCCATGGTTTATATGGATGATGGAAATCATTATGCATTCCATGGTTTATATGGATGATGGAAATCATTATGCATTCCATGGTTTATATGGATGGTGGAAATCATTATGCATTCCATGGTTTATATGGATGATAGAAATCATTATGCATTCCATGGTTTATATGGATGATGGAAATCATTATGGATTCCATGATTTATATGGATGATGGAAATCATTATGGATTCCATGATTTATATGGATGATGGAAATCATTATGGATTCCATGATTTATATGGATGATGGAAATCATTATGCATTTCATAGTTTATATGGATGATGGAAATCATTATGGATTCCATGGTTTATATGGGTGATGGAAATCATTATGCATTCCATGGTTTATATGGATGATAGAAATCATTATGCATTCCATGGTTTATATGGATGATGGAAATCATTATGGATTCCATGATTTATATGGATGATGGAAATCATTATGGATTCCATGATTTATATGGATGATGGAAATCATTATGCGTTCCATGGTTTATATGGATGATGGAAATCATCATGCATTCCATGGTTTATATGGATGATGGAAATCATTATGTGTTCCATGGTTTATATGGATGATGGAAATCATTATGGATTCCATGATTTATATGGATGATGGAAATCATTATGCATTCCATGGTTTACATGCATGATGGAAGTCATTTGAATTATGGACTCCTTGACTAATATGGATAGAAATTCATAGATTCTGTTACTCTTATGGATAGAATCTCATATTCTATGACCCATTTGGATGATATGGATTGAAAGTCATGGATTCATTGACCCATATGGATGGAAATCATTATGGATTCCATGGGCTTATATGGATGATGGAAATCATGGAATTCATATGGACTTGATGATCCATATTGCAAGTACTGTTTGTGCTAACAGTGCAGTACATTCTATCCTACTAAAGCTGGTATAGCTAGTACATTGCCATTGCAAGAAGTGTTTACAAATTATGCCTTCACAGATAAAGGGGGTGGATTGTATTATATGTAGTTCGTGTGACATTATAATACAGATTGTTGTTGTAAGTAGATCATTTGGATGGATATATGTTGTGCTGGTGAACAAGTTAATTCAAGATCCAATTTAAGGAGATGGAGGGATTAGTCAATAAATGTACAGTAATATTATGGAATGCCCTCAACTGCTGGTACGGACAACAATTTATTGGTCTACCTCATTTATTCTCCCACTAAATTCACACAAGGATTTGTTGTGGCTGTTGTACAAAGCTGGCCAATATATTCTAGGGTTTCATGATTTGACCTCAATATATGGTGATCTGGCTGCCAGCGAGGCTTTCCAGATCAGCAGTCTCTGCTGCACATCACGGCTCTCTAGTCAAGCAGTTTGGATTCATATCTCGCGGCCATGATCCTTTCTATAATTGCCTTATATTCCTCACACAGTCCCTCTATCATGTTATCATGCATTGATCAGTAATTCTCTGAGTTACGGACTTCCCTCGAGACCTACCACCAGTACAAGGGAGCAACGGAAAAATAAATACCAAAACTAGTGATCGCTCTCCTGGCAGTCTTCGCCTAACGCGAAGACTCATTTTTCTTCACCTGTGCCGCCGTTCTGCTGTGAACTACTGCAGTCCTATTCATCCCTTTATCACATGGGATTGCTAGCGCCTCACCAAATCTGTAATAGCTTCTCAGAATCGATTCATCCCTGAAATCACCTTTCAGTTCGCTCAAATTTGGCATGGCCAGACCTGAAAGCTGGTTGTTATAGGCGTTGGAGCAGATTTCTAGCAGGACTGAGCTTTTGCCTGCAGCCTTGCTACCATCGTCACCGTGTAACTAGGTAAAGCCACAAAGCCCAGCACCCAGTCCTTTTTCCATTACATGCCGTCTTACTTTTGTGCGGGATAATTCTTGGATTGGCAGTTAGTACTTTAATGTGAATTTCACTCACTGCCTGTGTCAGAGCGGTGCCAACTTGAGTGGCAGTTAGATCAATACCAAATCTACCTCGCTCCACAGAAGAGCTGGAGAGGAACATGCACAATTTTCCAAAAGGGTCAATATCGCACAAGCTTGCTTAGATAGGTCAGAAACGGAAAAGGGCTGTTGTCGAGGCAGAAAAAAGTAGTGCTTGTAAAAAAAGATGTAATTTTGGTAATTACAAGCCGGGGAAATCAATGGAGTAATTTGGCCGATGAGACCCCATATGTAATGTATCATTCAACGCCTACCTCTCATCACGGTGGTTTTTACACGAACACTACATTAAGGTAACAAAAAGTGTTTTATTTAGAGATCTCAAAACCTTCATTGGGAGCTATAATTTCCGCAAGTATCTTGACAGTGGATTCTAAATGCATTTAAGATTGATTTGACATTTGAACAGTTACATATTTATAAAGGGTAAATGTTGAGATGTGGAATATGGCAAAATTTAGAGAGAAAATGTTTTTGATTAGATGATTGGTTAATTATTAATTGATGAACTTTTACTGACAACCCGCCTTTGCAAATTAAGGATAGCTATCCCGTTAGAGGGTCACTATTTCACTATTTCGTCTAACATTTGGTGAAAAAATGAAATCAAACTTCTAATTAGAAGTGCTTCAATATTAGGATTAAAAATTTAGTTTCGGAGGCACCAGATGTATAGCTGGATACATTTTGCCTGATTTCTAGCTTTTCATTTTTTTTTTTAAATCCGAGATTTATACGTTTATTTCTCGAAAAGTATTCATGCTACGCTTTTGAAATTTGGCATGCTTGTTACTTATAAGGTGATACAGTAAACTGTATCTCACTTAGTGTAAATTCAGCTTAGTTTTTTTAATTATTCAACTTTTAAGACAAACGGCTGTAAAAACAAAACTAGGCAAAAATGAGAAAAAATGAGATACAGTTTACTAGTTCGAGTTGTCTACTATCAAGGTATACCATCAAAGTTGAAACAAGATCAACATTTTTCATGAAATTTTAATTGAAAAATGGATACTATTGTTTTCATTGAATTTTTAAAAATTAGAATATTTTCTACACAGTAGCAGCGTCGGTTATACAAAGCATATAGTTAGAATCCCTACGATGTATGCTTTCATAAAATATATAGTTTATTATGGTTATCTTGTATATTTATTGATACAGAAGACAAGTTGTCACGGGGGTGCAAAAACTGCCTCTAACGGGATAGCTTAATCCTTAGACAAACACGGACATAATGTGAAAACAAAGGAGAGCCTATCTGTGCGCTGACCCGTCACCCATGACTTCATTTGATCAGTTACTTTGCACTACCTTCTAACCCAGGACAATATTTTGAACCGGTGATAACTGACATAATTTTATGAATGTACACAGTATTCAAAGAAAGTGTCATCATGCATGTTTAGAATAATGTATAATTTGACAAATATATACATGAAAATATGCCAGTTATCTATCACCAGTTCAAACATCATTCGAATGCATGGTACGATCATATGTACATGTAGATACTTCTGTTCATAGCCATGTGGTAACAGGTGTTGTCTAGGTATATTAGGGTGTGTTCGAAAGGTTAAACCCAAATGGCTCTGTGGGACCCATGATCGGCACAATCAAATCATTCAACGAAGATATACATACAGTCCCTGTTGGGTCTCGAAGTGTCCCCATCACAAAATAAAAACACTGTTGTTTATGTGAACTATCGCCGATTTAATTTTTTCCAAATATTTAGGCCGTTTGTAAACTTGATCAAGACCGAACGAATAGATGCATGAGGAGTGTGAGAAATGAATCGGCTAATTGCCACAAGTTTGTTCTGGTCTCCTGCAGTATCCCACAGTCATGCCCCTCGTGTACTACGGGACCGAAGCCTGTCCAATTTTCGGGATAAAGATGTAAAAACGGTGAATTTCAATGGCTCATTTACTCATTAAACCTAATGCTTGGTGAAGCTGGAATAGGGCCAAATACATGGTGAATGAAGTTAATCCACTAAGGCTAAATTTAATGAGATGTTAAATTTTCCTGTAGCTCGGTAAGATGCAGTTCAAAATATGGTCCTGGGTTAACAGATAGGGCAAAGTGAAATTATATGAACCAGTAACTGATCAGCTGAAGTCATGGGTCAGAGCACAGAAAGGCTCTTCTTTCTTCTCTTAGTGATGTGCAACCGAGCCATTTACATTGCATCACCAGGGCTTTTTGTTCTATTAAAGGGGAATATTACATAATGATGTAAAAATGTAGCCCTACCCGAATAGATGCTTTTTTATTAGAAACTAATCTATTGTTTAGCTCAATTTCACAATGATGGATTGCAATTCTACTATGTGTAATTCACTGAACATTTTTAAAATTCAACTATTATATTGATTCAGTTCTACCTCATTTGGGAACAGGTGAAAAAGCTAACTTGAAATCAACAGAGGAATAATACTTCTTTTGCATTGTTACAACCGCATTCCTTCCTTAAAAATGTAAAGTAGTAGTAAATTACTTCAGTTTTGTTTTTGTGAGAGTGATGGACAATGAGGGTAGTGAGCAATGCATATTGCAGTCAGGCCGCTGTTAATTAATGGTTCGTTTCCCGTAACCCGCCCGCATCAGTATTTTTGCAAGCAATAATTACGCATTGTATTAATTATTGGTACTGATCCCTAAAAAAAAATGCCTATAATGAGTTCTGATTTCGCGAAGCAGCGCTCTCCAGTGATTAAATTGCTCGTAAAATACCGAGATTGTCGTAACAAGTTTCGTAAAGCCGTCATCCGTTCGAAGGGCACTGCAGCGCCACCTGTTGTGCAGTTCAAGGGATTCCCCATAAACTGACCAATGAAACGGCAAACTTTCTTGGGAATCCTCTAAGCTACGTCATTGTTTTCCAGTCGGAGCTCCGGAAGGAAATTCTGTGGTCTCAATTCCGTAGCTTGTCTGATCGCAAAAACAGTAAATAACAACAAACTGAACATCCACAATGTAATCTAACGAAATATGCATTGAGAAGTGAAGAAGTTTAACTATTCGTCTGCAAACTAGATATCGATTTGCACGCGGAGTTCTCAAATCGAACGGAAGTATGTTCATCATACACCCCTTTCGTTCCTCGTACACCGCGCAATGAATGTAGAAATGTCCGCATGGTTGATCGCATTCATCCTGGTTTTGATCAAAATGTTTTGGCCAACGGAGCCACGATAGCTTCAACAAACGATCAGTTTTATGTTAAATTCACAACTTTCCTATTCTCTGAAAAGACGACCGCCAGCTCTGTCATCGAGCGTTTTCTTTCCAAGGCAGATTTGAAACTTCCGTCGATGATTCTCCTGCATTATATGGGCGCTTGTAATCAGCAAATAAATTATATAAATCTATAAATCACTCGGTGCCATGGATCAAGAATCCACAGTGGCGGACTTGGAAGAGAAGAAAGACTTCTCTTCCAAGTCTTTACTGACTCTGAAAATCAGAAGAAGGCATCGTGATTAGACCAAAGCTGTTGTTGACCAGTGACTTGCTTAGGACAGCTGTATTATAGGAAAATTTATGAATCCTAAAAAATTAGGATTAATATTATTACTATGTATGGTTGCTTTGGTGAAGGCTGATTTAATATTGTTAGCCAGTACTAATCTGATGGAAACCAGTTCTAAATTAGCTCCATATATGACACCTCACATAATGTATTTTATGTCAAAGAGTCATGTCTATGGATTGTGATCTGTGATTTCTTTTTAATGGTTATTATGTATGCATTATTCATTTAATTAGCAGGTCACTGTTCCTCTAGCAGAGGTTTTGTTTGATAAATCTAGTCCAGTAAAAGGTTTTATATTTTCAAATTTTGCATCCCAAGTTTTGTTTTACATTGAGATTTTTTTTTTCTCTCGCTAGGTAATAATTAATAATTAATAATTATCGCCCTCAGCATGTCTATTTTCAAAAGCAAGGTTACGAGAAACAAAGAATTAATTAACAACGGCCTCATCGAGTAGGAGTGTATTTTCATTACACCGATAACTTGACGAGAGCGCATGCACAGGATTGAGAAGGAGGAATCATCGAGGAAGATATAGCTAGGCACTGTGTATTGCTACCATGAGCAGTAACTTGTGCTTGGGTCATCCCTCTAGTTATTCAATCACAGGAAGTGAATTTTGCACTTCAAAGTCAGGAGGTGATCAGATTTATTTGTTGACAAAATGGTTCAAAATAATGTAAATAATTTCATTATATCTTCGTCTTTTCAATGATTTACGGGGTATGGGGTTTACTGGTGTTCATCATTACCTCAAAGTCCTGGTTGAAACAGACGTGGCATGATTTGGCTAGGATTTGGCCCCCCATGTGGTGAGATTAAATTGGCAAAAAATGAAATATTACATACAAAATATTTTTTCCTCGTCATAATAATCGTCTTTAAAATGAGTTTTTTATTGAGTGATCCAACAGATTGCATCTCATCGAAATATTTGGTAGTCCCATGGACAGGATATACTCCAGAAATAATAGGGAGATATGAATGAGATTATGGAAGAAATTTACACTTCTGCTGCAACAGTCTGACCTGTTGAATTTTGTAAAAATTTGAGCTTTTGCGTTTTCTCCCTGCTTTTTGTGCCCCGCTACTTAGCAGAACACCGGTGTCCGTAATTCTGTCATTCCGTAACTCCATAACGCTGTGATTTCGTAAGATTCCCTTGTCGGAAGGCTCTCAGAAAGGATGAAATGTTGTCTATGGGACTCAGACTGGGGAGTAATTTGTCACAATTTGGTATCGATAGGGTCACATTTATCTAACATCACAAGTAATTCAAACAAAAAACTAACTTGTATATATGTACCAATAATTCTTGGATAATAGCATCCATTGAACTGATTGTTCATCCATTAAGTCTGTGTTTTAATGTTCTGGGAACAGAAGGGAGTAGCTGGTCAACTTCAATCCCCTGCTTATTCCTGTCTATGTATGTGGAGGATCAGAGAAGGCCATAATGGAGGTATTATGAAACGACGTGTTGAAGGTAACCAGTGTAGGCATGATGTCAATATATATACATGTACACTGCTGGAGCTAATGTTATTAGGTCTGCCCAGTCGTGAAGAATGGAGTCAGTGACTGAAACTGAATGGAGACCGGCAAATGAGAATTCTGCTTGGGAAGAGCATACGATGCGGAAAAGATGGCAGAAGCAGCTGTTGCCTGGTTATATGCTGTACGAGACCGTTCCTTGGAGCGGTGATGTCAAAGAAACTGGCCTAGCTGTAGGTTAAAATTTGCCGATTTCTCCTGATTTGTTGTCACCTCAAAGGTGTAGATATCAAATCAGAGAAATATGCTTAGTCCTGGCATACATCACATTGTAAAGTGGGTTAGGATGAGCTTTCTCCTGATTTATTGCCACCCCAAAGGTGTAGATATAAAATTAGAGAAATATGCTTACTCCTGGCATACACCACATGGTATGGTGCGTTAGGATGAGCTTTCTCTTGATTTCTTGCCGCCCAAAGGTGTAGATATCAAATTAGAGAAATATGCTTACTCCTGGCATACACCACATGGTATAGTGGGTTAAGATGAGCTTTCTCCTGATTTGTTGCCCCCCAAAGGTGTAGATATCAAATAGATATGCTTACTCCTGGCATACACCACATGATATAGTGGTTAGTATGAGCTTTCTCCTGATATGGTGACACCCCAAAGGTGTAGATATCAAATTAGAGAAATATGCTTACTCCTGGCATACACCACATGATATAGTGGGTTAGTATGAACTTTCTCCTGATATGTTGACACCCCAAAGGTGTAGATATCATATCAGAGAAATATGCTCACTCCTGGCATACACTACATGATATAGTGGGTTAGTAGGAACTTTCTCCTGATATGTTGACACCCCAAAGGTGTAGATATCATATCAGAGAAATGTGCTTACTCCTGGCATACACCACGTGATATAGTGGGTTAGTATGAACTTTCTCCTGATTTGTTGCCACCCCAAAGGTGTAGATATCATATCAGAGAAATATGCTTACTCCTGGCATACACCACATGATATAGTGGGTTAGTATGAACTTTCTCCTGATATGTTGACACCCCAAAGGTGTAGATATCATATCAGAGAAATATGCTCACTCCTGGCATACACTACATGATATAGTGGGTTAGTAGGAACTTTCTCCTGATATGTTGACACCCCAAAGGTGTAGATATCATATCAGAGAAATATGCTCACTCCTGGCATAAACTACATGATATAGTGGGTTAGTATGAACGTTCTCCTGATATGGTGACACCCCAAAGGTGTAGATATCATATCAGAGAAATATGCTTACTCCTGGCATACACCACATGATATAGTGGGTTAGTATGAACTTTCTCCTGATATGTTGACACCCCAAAGGTGTAGATATCATATCAGAGAAATATGCTCACTCCTGGCATACACTACATGATATAGTGGGTTAGTAGGAACTTTCTCCTGATATGTTGACACCCCAAAGGTGTAGATATCATATCAGAGAAATGTGCTTACTCCTGGCATACACCACATGATATAGTGGGTTAGTATGAACTTTCTCCTGATTTGTTGCCACCCCAAAGGTGTAGATATCATATCAGAGAAATATGCTTACTCCTGGCATACACTACATGATATGGTGGGTTAGTATGAACTTTCTCCTGATATGGTGACACCCCAAAGGTGTAGATATCATATCAGAGAAATATGCTTACTCCTGGCATACACCACAAGATATAGTGGGTTAGTATGAACTTTCTCCTGATATGTTGACACCCCAAAGGTGTAGATATCATATCAGAGAAATATGCTTACTCCTGGCATACACCACATGATATAGTGGGCTAGTATGAACTTTCTCCTGATGTGGTGACACCCCAAAGGTGTAGATATCAAATTAGAGAAATATGCTCACTCCTGGCATACACCACATGATATAGTGGGTTAGTATGAACTTTCTCCTGATATGTTGACACCCCAAAGGTGTAGATATCATATCAGAGAAATATGCTTACTCCTGGCATACACCACATGATATAGTGGGTTAGTATGAACTTTCTCCTGATATGTTGACACCCCAAAGGTGTAGATATCATATCAGAGAAATATGCTTACTCCTGGCATACACCACATGATATAGTGGGTTAGTATGAACTTTCTCCTGATATGTTGACACCCCAAAGGTGTAGATATCATATCAGAGAAATATGCTCACTCCTGGCATACACTACATGATATAGTGGGTTAGTATGAACGTTCTCCTGATATGGTGACACCCCAAAGGTGTAGATATCATATCAGAGAAATATGCTTACTCCTGGCATACACCACATGATATAGTGGGTTAGTATGAACTTTCTCCTGATATGGTGACACCCCAAAGGTGTAGATATCATATCAGAGAAATATGCTTACTCCTGGCATACACCACATGATATAGTGGGTTAGTATGAACTTTCTCCTGATATGTTGACACCCCAAAGGTGTAGATATCATATCAGAGAAATATGCTCACTCCTGGCATACACTACATGATATAGTGGGTTAGTATGAACATTCTCCTGATATGGTGACACCCCAAAGGTGTAGATATCATATCAGAGAAATATGCTTACTCCTGGCATACACCACATGATATAGTGGGTTAGTATGAACTTTCTCCTGATATGTTGACACCCCAAAGGTGTGGATATCATATCAGAGAAATATGCTTACTCCTGGCATACACCACATGATAGAGTGGGTTGGGATGAGCTTTCTCTTGATTTCTTGCCACCCCAAAGATGTAAAATAAATTAGAGAAATATGCTCATGCCTGGCAATACACCACATGGTGTAGTGGATTAGGATGAGCATTCTCCTGATTTGTTGCCCCCCAAAGGTGTAGATATCAAATAGATACATGTATGCTTACTCCTGGCATACACCACATGATATAGTGGGTTAGTATGAACTTTCTCCTGATATGTTGACACCCCAAAGGTGTAGATATCATATCAGAGAAATGTGCTTACTCCTGGCATACACCACATGATATAGTGGGTTAGTATGAACTTTCTCCTGATTTGTTGCCACCCCAAAGGTGTAGATATCATATCAGAGAAATATGCTTACTCCTGGCATACACTACATGATATGGTGGGTTAGTATGAACTTTCTCCTGATATGGTGACACCCCAAAGGTGTAGATATCATATCAGAGAAATATGCTTACTCCTGGCATACACCACAAGATATAGTGGGTTAGTATGAACTTTCTCCTGATATGTTGACACCCCAAAGGTGTAGATATCATATCAGAGAAATATGCTTACTCCTGGCATACACCACATGATATAGTGGGCTAGTATGAACTTTCTCCTGATGTGGTGACACCCCAAAGGTGTAGATATCAAATTAGAGAAATATGCTCACTCCTGGCATACACCACATGATATAGTGGGTTAGTATGAACTTTCTCCTGATATGTTGACACCCCAAAGGTGTAGATATCATATCAGAGAAATATGCTTACTCCTGGCATACACCACATGATATAGTGGGTTAGTATGAACTTTCTCCTGATATGTTGACACCCCAAAGGTGTAGATATCATATCAGAGAAATATGCTTACTCCTGGCATACACCACATGATATAGTGGGTTAGTATGAACTTTCTCCTGATATGTTGACACCCCAAAGGTGTAGATATCATATCAGAGAAATATGCTTACTCCTGGCATACACCACATGATATAGTGGGCTAGTATGAACTTTCTCCTGATGTGGTGACACCCCAAAGGTGTAGATATCAAATTAGAGAAATATGCTCACTCCTGGCATACACCACATGATATAGTGGGTTAGTATGAACTTTCTCCTGATATGTTGACACCCCAAAGGTGTAGATATCATATCAGAGAAATATGCTTACTCCTGGCATACACCACATGATATAGTGGGTTAGTATGAACTTTCTCCTGATATGTTGACACCCCAAAGGTGTAGATATCATATCAGAGAAATATGCTTACTCCTGGCATACACCACATGATATAGTGGGTTGGGATGAGCTTTCTCTTGATTTCTTGCCACCCCAAAGATGTAAAATAAATTAGAGAAATATGCTCATGCCTGGCAATACACCACATGGTGTAGTGGATTAGGATGAGCATTCTCCTGATTTGTTGCCCCCCAAAGGTGTAGATATCAAATAGATACATGTATGCTTACTCCTGGCATACACCACATGATATAGTGGGTTAGTATGAACTTTCTCCTGATATGTTGACACCCCAAAGGTGTAGATATCATATCAGAGAAATATGCTCACTCCTGGCATACACCACATGATATAGTGGGTTAGGATGAGCTTTCTCCTGATTTCTTGCCACCCCAAAGGTGTAAAATAAATTAGAGAAATATGCTCATGCCTGGCAATACACCACATGATGTAGTGGGTTAGGATGAGCTTTCTCCTGATTTGTTGCCCCCCAAAGGTGTAGATATCAAATTAGAGAAATATGTTTACTGCTGGCATAAACCTCATGGTATTACGTTTTAGGTTGAGCAACATCTGTCAGATTCAGAAATGCCCTTATATAGTCATTATTCTTACCTGTTCAACAGTCAAGGGTATTTGTCTATACATTCCGTAAAGTTTTGGGCAACGATCCCATCATCTTGATTTGGTGAAATGTGTAAATTTGAATTCAATGGTAGTCCATTTTAGCATCTTTGTCCATCCTACAGAGTTGCTGTTTTCATGAAGCTGTGCCTCGTCAGCATTGAATGGAAGGTTTTTGTCTATAAATGCCAATTCCGATTTTAGAAGTTGTCGCCCTCAGTATATGCATAAACACTGGTGAAGAAAAGCTTTTGGTCAGATGGAACTGCTCTGGCACTGATTGAAAATATTGTTTAAATCTCACTCATTTTTGGTTTGAGGTAAGGCAGTAAATCATTAAAAATAGCTACTTTGAAAAGATCACATACATTTCATCAGTTTCATCCAGATCCAACACATTTTTTTCAAGAAAAGTGAAAACACTGATTAAAAGTCTCTTTCTGTAATAGCCTTTGTGTCTGTAGTTGAAGTACACTGTACAATGGATAGACTGTCAATGTCTATTGGAGCATGCTAGGACATCAAAGAGGAGATTGCCCAAGATCAATTACATCAGGAAATGAAAACTGGATCTCCCTTTTGTTTTATCTGATGTTCCAAGATTCTGTTTACTTTTGTATTTTTTGTCAGATGGAATGAAAATGTTGGAAAAGGTTGTGTATGCAATCAATATTGACATACATAGACCCTCCTCTGCCATGACCTATTGTGAAAAAATTTCCCAGAATCAAGACGATGGATTGCAATCAAAAGCTAATAAGGTGTGTAAAAGACAGAGGGGAAAGCTTTACTGAAGATGATAAAGGATGGCGTCATAGATTCCAAGGTTTACTGAAGATGATAATGGAAGGTGTCACAGATTCCAAGGTTTACTGAAGATGATAGTGGAAAGTGTCATAGATTCCAAGGTTTACTAAAGATGATAGTGGAAGGTGTCATAGATTCCAAGGTTTACTGAAGATGATAATGGAAGGTGTCATAGATCCCAAGGTTTGCTGAAGATGATAGTGGAAGGTGTCACAGATTCCAAGGTTTACTGAAGATGATAATGGAAGGTGTCATAGATTCCAAGCTCTACTGAAGATGATAATGGAAGGTGTCATAGATTCCAAGGTTTACTGAAGATGATAATGGATGATGTCCTAGTTTCCAAGCTTTACTGAAGATGATAATGGAAGGTGTCATAGATTCCAAGCTTTACTGCAGATGGTAATGGAAGGTGTCATAGATTCCATGGTTTACTGAAGATGATAATGGAAGGTGTCATAGATTCCATGGTTTACTGAAGATGATAATGGAAGGTGTCATAGATTCCAAGGTTTACTGAAGATGATAATGGAAGGTGTCAGATTCCAAGCTTTACTGAAATGATAGTTTTGGAAGAAGTCATAGATTCCAAAGCTTTACTGAAGATGATAATGGAAGTAAACAGCGTTTCCATGGTTACTGAAGATTATAATGGAAGGTGTCATAGATTCCAAGGTTTACTGAAGATGATAATGGAAGGTGTCATAGATTCCAAGGTTTACCAGTTAGATGATAATGGAAGGCTTCCTAGATTCCATGGTTTACTGAAGATGATAATGGAAGGTGTCATAGATTCCATGGTTTACTGAAGATGACAATGGAAGGTGTCATAGATTCTAAGGTTTACTGAAGGTGATAATGGATGATGTCATAGATTCCAAGGTTTACTGAAGGTGATAATGGATGATGTCATAGATTCCAAGGTGTACTGAAGATGATAATGCAAGGTGTCATAGATTCCATGATTTACTGAAGATGAAAATGGAAGGTGTCATAGATTCCAAGGATTACTGAAGGTGATAATGGATGATGTCATAGATTCCAAGGTTTACTGAAGGTGATAATGGATGATGTCATAGATTCCATGGTATACTGAAGGTGATAATGGATGATGTCATAGATTCCATGGTATACTGAAGATGATAATGGATGATGTCATAGATTCCATGGTATACTGAAGGTGATAATGGATGATGTCATAGATTCCATGGTATACTGAAGGTGATAATGGATGATGTCATAGATTCCATGGTATACTGAAGATGATAATGGATGATGTCATAGATTCCAAGGTTTACTGAAGATGATAATGGAAGGTGTCATAGATTCCATGGTATACTGAAGGTGATAATGGATGATGTCATAGATTCCATGGTATACTGAAGATGATAATGGATGATGTCATAGATTCCATGGTTTACTGAAGGTGATAATGGATGTTGTCATAGATTCCATGGTATACTGAAGGTGATAATGGATGATGTCATAGATTCCAATGTTTGCTGAAGGTGATAATGGATGATGTCATAGATTCCAATGTTTACTGAAGGTGATAATGGAAGATGTCATAGATTCCAAGCTTCACCAAAGAGGATGATGTCATAGATTCCACGGTTTACCGAAGATGATAATGGATGATGTCATAGATTCCACGGTTTACTGAAGATGATAATGTTTGTCATAGATTCGATGGTTTACCGAAGATGATGATGGATGATGTCATAGATTCAAAGCTTTACCGAAGATGATGATGGATGATGTCATAGATTCAAAGCTTTACCCAAGATGTTGATGGATGATGTCATAAGATTCCAAGCTTTACCCAAGATGTTGATGGATGATGCCATAAATTCCAAGGTTTACTGAAGATGGCGATGGATGATGTCATATATTCCAAGCTTTATCCAAGATGATAATGGATTATGTCATAGATTCCAAGGTTTACTGAAGATGATAGTGGATCATGTCATAGATTCCATGCTTCAACGAAGATGATGATGGATGATGGCATATATTTCACGGTTTACTGAAGATTAAAATGGATCATGTCATAGATTCCAAGCTTTACCCAAGATGATAATGGATGATGTTATAGATTCCAAGTTTTACCCATGTAAGATGATAATGGATGTCATATAGATTTTAAGCTTTACCAAAGATGATAATTAATAATGTCATAGATTCCAAGTTTCATCCAAGACGATAATTGATAATGTCATAGATCCCAATTTTTATCCAAGATGATAATATCATGGATCAGTGACGTTCCCTGTGATATCACACCTCACAGCATGCAATATATGTTTTATTATACCGAAAAAACCATAAACAATACAAATCCATGATTTCGGCCAAATCTTCATCAGTTGATCATGTAAAATGCTTTCCGTCTATACACGCCATCGTGATTACAGCAGAATGACAGCACAACAGACGACAATGAGAAGACAATGCTACGAAAGAGTATGATCACGGGCGATAACTGTGCGAGATGTGACATTGCCTCTGCCATGTGACGTCCGCGCGTGATCGTATGATATCGGCGTGAGATCATGGGACATCACATTGACGAGCTGTTTTTCTCATAAGACATTGAGAATTGCGGAATATCATATGATGGTGTCTCAACCAATTAAAATAAACGAAAACACAGTGAGGTATAATAATGGATAATGTCATAGATTTCAAGTTTTACCGAAGATGATAATGGATGATGTCATAGATCTCAAGCTTTATTGAATGTGATGATGGATGACATTCCAAGCTTTACTGAAGATAGTGGATGTCATAGATTCCAAGGTGTACTCTAGACGATAGGAGATGGTCCTAGATTCCAAGATTTAGTGAAGATGATAATGGATGATGTCCTAGATTTCAAGCTTTACCATCTCAGATTCCAAGCTTACTGAAGATGATAATGAATGGTGTCGTAGATTCCAAGATTTACATCGCATTTGGTGCTGACGATTTGGTACCAAACGCTGAGGGTGCGGGTTCGAGTCTCGCATAGGACTGGCCCATCCATCACATGGGCACACCTGATCTCGTCAGATCACCAAAGTTAAGCAACGTTGAGCTCGGTCAATACTTGGATGAATAACCGAGTGCTGTACTGACTGGGTTGATCAGTGTCCAGGATAACAGGAACTGCGACCCTCTCGTGTTTTGGCACATGAAGGCACCGTCGTGATATGACAGAAAAATTGTTGAAAATGACATTAAATCCTACTCACTCACTCACTCACTCAGTCACTCCATCACAAGTGTTTTTACTTTACCAAGAAAGTGTCATAAAAATAATTGGATATATATATGTCTGCTTTAATATCTGTCATTGAGGTGCCATGTTGCAATTTATTAAGGATAGCTTCTGACTATACCCAATCTGACATCTGATTGGCTGAAATTGAGAAAGTGGGTCCTGTATCATTCAAACTAAGATATTTTAGGCATTGTTCCTTAAGCATTACACCTGTTAGTAATATAAATAAATATAGCTTGTCAAGCAGAATATATAGACGTGCAAATACGACATTTGTTATCAAGCCAGTGTATGGTGATGAATTGATGTGCACGTAAATGGCAGTGATGTTCCCTGGTTTTCTATGATTGCAAGGTATTGAGTTTTTGTGTTCTATGTCTTGGCTTAATTAACTTACTCTGTCATTATCTCCATGTCATGTATACATCAGTTCATCAAGACCATCGTACACATCACTTTATTGCTGTTTAACATGCAAAGGTTTCTGGTTTCCCTTGCATAACTGTCCATCAGTAATTTCTGGTGGGTGTCAAGTTTGCTTTAACCGAAACTCCATTTACTGAGTTTACACCTTCTTCTCTCATGTGTTTGTTTGTGTGAGAGACTGTATAAACTCTTTGTTTATATGGCTTTATTATCACATCAGCATACATTGCATTGATTTTTACCCCCCTGGCATATATGCCCGGAGTATATAGCGATGGCCACGGAAGTCTGTCCGTCCATGTGTCTGTCATCAGAAAACTCTGGTTTTGATCACTACACACGCAGAAATTTCTCAAATTATTGGACACCAGTGTCAAAACATCCAGAAACTGGTGTCCAAAAATTCATGTCTGTTCTTGGCTTAAGCACAAAATAATCATGCATGTATATGCTTAAAAACAAATAAGAGGTCAAAAATTTTCAATGATGCCAAAAAGCCAGACAACATCAATGTCCTTTTCATCAATCACTGATAAGCATTTTTTAATCAAAATTAAGCACATCTCAAATAGTACTGCATCTCTGTCATGCTTTGATTGTGACTCTTCATTTGAATATCATGGCGATATAGAAGATACAATACTGATAATTATTTGGTCAACTTCTAAGTTCCAGATGAAATGTCATGTCTGACAGGATTTCACCGTGGAAGAGAGAATAGTGAGAAAGATTTTGGTTGAATTATGACATGGATTTTTATCAGGATTGCTGGGAAAGACTGAACTCTCATCCATATAGAAAGTCTGGACTCTTGACTGGCATGTAAGCAAGAATGGCATCTAAAATAAAACAGGCTAGATGGTGGGATGAGGAATGATGAGATGAAAATTCTTCTTGTAGTTGATGAATACTTTATAGTAACCATTCTCAATTAAATTAAGTGCGTGTCTTCAAAGTCAACAACACATCTAAAATCATCTGTATTATTTATGCATCATGCAAGACAGTTTTCAATGTAACGGTATCTGAGATGTGAGAGTCAAAGGCGGCTGGTCCCTCCATTAGGATTTCTTTTAGAAAGATTTGTCCTGCGAACTGGCAGGCCCCATTGTACAGAGCCAGGGTCCGCTCATTGAAAACTCCCAGTTTATTCAAATGAACATAGGGAAAGCACATTGGTTATCTTGAACGAGACTTCCTGAGCCCACTAGGGAGGAAATAAATTTCAAATATCTGTTTCTTCTCATCCTTAAATAGCCATACTTGTGAGCCAAATGCTGAAATGAATATTCAGGATTGCTTGTTTTTTTTACTTCACCTTCCCTTTTAGATGTGTGACCACGATAGTAATTCTAATACATAGCTGTCTCAACCTAAATTGGATTTTCCGTATGCTTCCAGTATCAGATCTTGACTACATTTGTAGTATTGTCAGTTCAGTGTGGAATAAAATAAATGAAGTTATGAAGAACATTTAAAGGTTGAGAATCGTGTATAATCGTATAATCAACTTGTCCCACAGTCTTGGCTGGAGACCTTTTAAACATTGTAGGCTTGCTAAGCATACTGTGATAAACTGTTAGTTTGTATCAAAATTACAAACATTTTCCCTATCTAAGCTAACAAGATTATAAAGGGTAATCAGCTAGTTAATATTGCCCGTAAATGGTGGTATCACTTAACCAAGCACATAGAATCAGGTTTTCAACACAGCTGGTCATGTTTTTTGGAACGGATGCATTCCCGTCTGAACAGTCCTTTTCATGATGACATTAGCTGGTACATGTACGTTTGTTTTGATGTGTGATTTATAGTTTAATTATGTAATGTTACGATCAGCATCAGTCAAGTGTAAAGACTTGCCTCATTGAACTAGGCGATAAACAGTGTTGTGTCATTCTCTGTTTACAGTATGGAATGTCATGCTTCTTGTGCTTGGAAGGGAAAGTTTGAAATGAGAAAATAATTCAATGGCAACAATTTGGCACATAACAGAATCATTGATAAAACAGCTATTTATGTTCATGTAGTAGTAATTCCTCAAGGACTAATCCAGGCATTTTTTAGGGGCACTGGTCGACAACCGCGAAGCCAGAAACCTGCAAAACTGGAAGTAAACATTCTGCAAAATACCGATGCGTAGTGGGCTTAAAACATGCTAAAATGGCGGCCCACATGGATTTAGTCACGTTCGGCTTTTTCTGTATTGGCGGAACTTTCACAGCTATAGTGAGTTCTGTGGCTATAGATTGGTCAAGAAGCACGATGCGAGTTGGAAAATTTAGTTTTTCCACCTGCTGTACACAGGAAATAATCAATTATTTCTTCGATAATAATAAAAATAAGTCCATTAAAGTGATTTTAAGTAGTTTTGGTTTAGATTTAGCCGACATTCAAATTCAGTATTTGGGTGCGTAAGTTTGGGCGCAGATACCGGTATACTGGTATCAACACCCATCCTGATTACTCCCCCTTTTCTTCTAAACTACATGTAGTTTTATGAAAACATTGCTTCATGATTCAGATATAATACTTCACTCGTATATCAACAATATTGTATGTATTTAATTGATTACTTGATCTACCCTATTTCTTCTAATTTTTCGAACAGCATTTTTACTGCTCAGCCCGATTGGGCTCACGGTTATTGTTATTGCCCCGTCTGTCACTGCGTCCACCCATTTGTCCATCTGTCCATCTGACTCCGACTATTTTTGTCAACAGGTGACACCACCTGGTGGGAAAATCCTATATTCCTTTCCTGGCAATAACTTGAGAACCTCTCATCAGATTCTTTTCAAATTTGGTATTATACACATGTACCATGCCATGAGATGTCGCAGTATGGCGTATCACGTTGGGCACATCAGTTCTCATCAGATCACAGAGGTCAAGCAACTATGAGCTCGGCCAATACTTGGATGGGTGACCGGGTGCTGTACTGGTTGGGCTGATCAGTGTCCAGGATAATAGGAACTGTGGACACTCGTGTTCTGGCACATGTAGGCACCATCGTGATATGACTGAAAAAAATGTTGAAAACCACATTAAATCCTACTCACTCATGCTTGAGATTGTGTTTTGCCCACTTGGGCCTAGTGGTGGTGGCGAAATTCATTTCTGGACAATAATTTCAACCACTCACCTTCTCAAATTTGGTATGAATATGCCAAGACATGACAAAATGCCATATTACATGCCTATTTATCCAAATTCCTACACTGGCAAAACATCTTGTTTCTGGACTGTTAAGGGGCTGAGTGGTTGTACCACCTCTGGTGCCTCATGTTAGACTTGGAAGCAGAACAAATCTTTATGTCAACTGAGATTAAATACTGTGGCATGGATATGTTATTTATCCCAAGAACTGAAAGCCCGCTAATGAAATATTGTGGAATGTTAGCAGAATTTCTCTCTTCGGATGCCTGAAGTTAACTATTTCTGTCTGAATAATTAGAAGAAATAGGGTATGTAAATTATTCCCATGTGACACATCCCAAAGAAATGTTGGTCATGGTGACCAAATAGGGAATTGTCATCTTTATAGTTATCTGGGTGGTATCCAGCTTAAAAGATATGATATTCCTATAGGTATTCTATCCTACATGTATGTTGCTCTGGTGTAGTGATTTGATCGTTTTGTTGGTAGAAGTGCTTTGTCATGTACATGTACTTGCCCTGTCCTAGAGATCTAATAGTTCTCTTGGTATTTTGTCTGATATACCCCACACCTCTGCTGTAAAGACATTATGTGTCTTTGGTATTTTGTCCTATGTTGCCTTATTGTAGAGGGCAATATTCCTGTTGGTATTTTATCCTATGCAGCCATTCTGTATAGATCTGATAAACCCCATTGGTATTTTGTCCTTTGTTGCTCTGTTGTTGAAATCTCTTAGTCCTGTTAGTCCAACTCCAGGCAATCAGTCACTCAGTGATGTCACTCAGTATCTCTAGCAATTATGGCGTTACCTTAGAACATGATGCAAGTTTCTTGCTAATTTGTGACAGTGTTTTCAAAGTTACCGTTAGTCACTTTCCAAATGGTCGCACTGGATAAAGATGTGTCAGCACAGCCGACATGTCATTGTGTTTGCCTTATTCACCCTTATTTGTAAAATTTGGGTATATTGAATTGAATCCTGAAAGCCAAGAAAATTTTAGCCTGAATCATTCATTGTAAATGAAAGCCAACAAGTACATGTTTATAAATCTGACAGTTGGGCAGCCTAGACCTTGGCTGTGGCAACAAAAAAACTGTCAAGTTGTTGCCCTTGAAACAGTTGAATTCAAAAGTTAATTTCATCCCCTTTGGCAAGTTTGAAAATTTCCAATGTTGATAGAGAATGATCATGATTCACACATGTGTAAGACATTTTTGTAGTGTTGGTTTACAATATACCTGTCAAGTCTGAGAGTAAGTCAGTACATTAATGTCGGTATCTGAGTACAGACCAGGCTGGCTATATTCCCGGAAAAATCAATTTCTATCTCTATCATTAGCTTGTTTATAATTAATTATCATGTGGGAATCAAAGGATATGGGGCTAATGCAATGTATGAATTATTCATCAATGGCTGGATGTATATATATAGATGTGTGATGTCTCACCATGAGTGGTTTACAGGCTTATCTATCTGTCAACACTTACACTAGCTACATTGTAGCTTGCTCCATCTTTAATAGCATCATTCCACTTGGTATCACACAATAGTGTCATTTCCCAATATCCTGTATATAGACATCAGATATGTACATGTACATTAAATGGCTTAATACTAGACATGTAATACCCAAGTGTGCAAGATAACACTTGTACATGTAATTAAATGCTTATAAACTAACCCCATTGTCCAGATCAGCGAAGATACATAATAAATAGTCATCTCCTATTCCAGACAACTGACAGTTTGAGTTGGAATTTACAGAGACTTTCTAAAACCTTTCTGAAGTTTTGAATATATACATGCTTGTCAGTTCAGATGTACTTTTGACCCATTAATTGCTCCATTGGTAAACACTTGTTTGTCACACTATTATTATATTACTATTACTGCAACAAAAAAGTTATTCATATATTTTTCCCATCAACAGATCACTGCAGAGATTGTTCTTGATCCTAATGACACTATCTCATGATTACTTCAGAGATTGCTCTTGTTCCTAATGTCAGTTTGTCTCATGATCACTTCAGAGATTGCCCTTGTTCCTAATGACACCATCTCACGGTCACTTCAGAGATTGCTCTTATTCATAATGGCACTGTCTTGATGATCACTTCAGAGATTGCTCTTGTTCCTAATGACACTATCTCATGATTACTTCAGAGATTGCTCTTGTTCCTAATGGCACTTTGTCTCATGATCACTTCAGAGATTGCCCTTGTTCCTAATGACACCATCTCATGGTCACTTCAGAGATTGCTCTTGTTCCTAATGGCACCGTCTCATGATCACTTCAGAGAATGCTCTTGTTCCTAATGACACTATCTCATGATCACTTCAGAGATAGCTCTTCGTGATATGACTGAATCAAGGTTGAAAATGATGTTAAACCCTACTACTCACTTCTTGTTCCTAATGGCACTGTCTCATGATTATTTCAGAAATTGCTCTTGATCCTAATGACACTATATCATGATTACTCCAGAATTTATTCTTGATCCAAATGGCAATGTGTCTCATAATTACTTTAGAAATTGCACTTGTTCCTATTTGACAGTGTTTCATGATCACTTCAGAGATTGCTCTTGTACCTTATGACAGTGTTCATGATTACTTCAGAGATTGCTCTTGTCCCTAATGACACAGTCTCATGGTTCAGAGATTGCTCTTGTTCCTAGTGACATCATCTCATGGTTACTTCAGAGATTGCTCTTGTTCCCAATGATACCGTCTCGTGATTACTTCAGAGATTGCTCCTGTTTCCTAATGACAGTCTCATGGTTCAGAAATTGTTCCTGTTCCTAATGACAACATCTGATGGTTATGTCGGAGATTGCTCTTGTTCCAAATGACACAGTCTCATGGTTCAGAGATTGCTCTTGTCCCTAATGAAACAGTCTCATGGTTCAGAGATTGCTCTTGTTCCTAGTGACATCATCTCATGGTTACTTCAGAGATTGCTCTTGTTCCCAATGATACCTTCTCGTGATTACTTCAGAGATTGCTCTTGTTCCTAATGACACCGCCTCATGGTTACTTTAGAGATTTCCCTTGTTCCCAATGATTGCTTCTCGTGATTACTTCTGAGATTGCTCTTGTTCCTAATGACACAGTCTCATGGTTCAGAAATTGTTATTGTTCCTAATGACAACATCTCATGGTTACGTCAGGGATTGCTCTTGTTCCTAATGACACCGTCTCATGGTTACTTCAGTTATTGCTCTTGTTCCCAATGATACCTTCTCATGATTACTTCAGAGATTGCTCTTGTTCCTAATGACACTGTCTGTCTCATGGTTACTTCAGAGATTGCTCTAGTTTCTAATGAGACTTTCTCATGGTTACTTCAGAGATTGCTCTTGTTCCTAATGACTCTGTCTCATGGTTACTTCAGAGATTGCTCTAGTTCCTAATGAGACTGTCTCGTGGTTACTTCAGAGATTGCTCTTGTTCCTAATGACTCTGTCTCATGATTACTTCAGAGATTGCTCTTGTTCCTAATGACAGCGTCTCATGGTTCAGAGATGGCTCTTGTTTTGTGATTAATGTACTATAATGATTTTATGATCATGTTATTTTAAGTGGTACTATATCATACATAAATCTCTCCGCTGTATCATACATACCTATTATTCATCAAGAAAATCCTAAATTTATGTATTACACATATCTGCAAAAACTAATAGGAGGAAAAGGATTGTCATGTTTCTGTGGAGGAAAAAATGATGGGAAGTTTTGCATGAAATCTAGTAAAAGCAAAGTTATTGCTTCTACAGTGATTAAAGAACATCAGTGTGGAAATGTATAAAAAAAAAGATTGACCAATATCCCTAGTATAAGTTTTGATTGATGCTAAGCCAACATTCATAGAATCTTAGTTGGGCAAACATTCTTGCAAGGCTATATGTCTCTGACAATAGACATTCTGGCACCACTGATTTGGGGTATTGTCAGTATATGTAACCCGGTCTAACAGGAAAACTTCCTCTTTTGATGGATGATGAACCAGATATCCTGTTCACATGCCATATTCTATTCATAGTGTAGCATGTTAAAACTGAATACGTTACTTGTATGTACATATGTATACCCTAAAAACAACTCCATGTGAGGTGCAAATAGCGTGCCACAATTTAGTCAACTGGCACAGTTGTGGTGCATTCTGACGATCAATGTTCATCTGCCATCAGACTTGGTGCTAACTGGTTGTGGGAATTGTAGTTTACATATTCAGTGACCTGTACATGTACATGTATGATGAGTCAACTGCAGAAATGTAGAAGAACCATTGCCATAAGGCATTTATGGAACCCAGGGTACAAAATTTACATTGATTTGTCAGACATGTGTGGGAAAATATCGCACTGTCCAGAATGATTTGTCCTTCAGATGATTGTCCGATGCAGTTTATCAGCCCTGAATCACTAGAAAATATAAAACCTGATATGAGGAAATATAAAACGTGCTATCGAGCTCACTTCTCCATTTTCCTCACTGAATTTGCATGCAAATGTCAACGAAAGTCAACTCGCCATGCTTCATGTTGTTGCTGTTGTGCAATGGAATGTTGAACGGGGAATTCCTCGTGATTTACAATTTGTGATCGGTCTGAATTATCGACATCATCCTTCTAATTTACCATGTGTCTTCGAGCACTTTGCATTTCAGCTGCTTGTTGGGCATTTGAAGTGAGCATGAAAATACTGTCGGGTGAAGTGTGTTGGTCACACATACGGAATGAGGTGTATGGCCCCCAGCAGTTAAATTGAAACCTCAAGTTCTATCGAACATTCAGACAAAATGGTTGACCTGTTCAAATTTGGTTTTACATAGAAACAGCAAATAGAAAGATTGGAAATAACCCAATAGTGCAGGCAATTAAAAGCCTCAATGAAGCTCTGCCTGCATCACCATCATCTAGCATGGCAAAGACAAAATTTTAAGGCAGATTGGAAGATAAATCGACCATGGCCTGATTTCAGTGTACGATATGACAAAATTAAGGGCAGTTGAGAAATTCGTTTTTGACTGGTTCAACAAACCTCTAATAATTCCTTGAAGGATAAAAACACCGCTTTGTTTTACAACAACTGTTGTCCTGACAAAGATGAAAATGCCTGGAAACTTCTTCGATGAGTAGGACAATTGTCCAGCTGATGAATTTTGAATATTTCTACCCCTGGAACTGGACTTCAAACTTCAGTGTTCATGTTTACTTGTAATATTTTCTTCAATGCCATGAGATTGCTGTTTTAGGGGGTAATGCCTTATACATTAAAGTGATCACATTCCAAAAGATTCAGTATGGGCCATGAGACTGTCGATAACAACAGACACTCACTATGGGCCATGAGTCTGTCCTTAGCAGCAGACACTCACAACAGCCCATGCAACTGTTGATAACATCAGGACTGAGTGAGTAGTAGGGTTTAACGTCATTTTCAACCTTGTTTCAGTCATATCACGACGGTGCTTACATGTGCCAGTACACGAGAGTGCTCACAGTTCCTATTACCCTGGACACTGATCATCCCAGCCAGCACAGCACCCGGTCTCCCATCCAAGTATTGACCGTTGCTTAATTTCGGTGATCTGACGAGAACCAGTGTGTCCAACGCTATTAGTCATACCTCAGACACTCAGTATGGGCCATGACACTGTCCTAACAGCAGAAACTCACTACAGCCCATGAGACTATCGATAACCACAGACACTCAGTATGGGCCATGACACTGTCCTAACAGCAGAAACTCACTACAGCCCATGAGACTATCGATAACCACAGACACTCAGTATGGGCCATGAGACTGTCGATAACCGCAGACACTCAGTATGGGCCATGAGTCTGTCCTTAGCAGCAGACACTCAATACAGCCCATGAGACTGTCAATAACAGCAGACACTCAGTATGGGCGATGAGGCTGTCCTTAATAGCAGTCAATAGCAGCAGACACTCAGTATGGGCCATGAGTCTGTCCTTAGCAGCGGCCACTCAGTATGGGCCATGGGACTGTCGTCAGGCCTTATTTTTTCAAAATCTGGCGTGAACGATTTACCGTTCGCGTGATTTTTTGCGTACGTAACCGATCGTTCGGTTACGCACCAAGTTCGCTGCGTAACCGATCGGTTACGTGAAAGGTTACGTAAATTTAATACATATTACCATTTGCTCAAGGACACGAACAATATACGAGAAAAAAATAACTGCCGACCACGCTGACGTAATGCCGCTGCTCTCTCTTGCCCCGGTAATTGTGGCAAATTCAAACTGCTTGACATGACAGTACGACACTTGACAGCCACATCGTGATATTTTCCCGTCACACGACTATTGTGTATTCACTAATGATTAATTGCCATACCATTTATAAACCGACGGAATCTATGCTTAATTTCTAATAGAAAGCTGTAAATCCAATCTGTAAACCCGCTCTAGTCCGTATCATCAGTTTGCCATGAGGCTTATGTCTGTCCCATTCTGATTTTGACTCCAGGGGTGAAAGAGCACGCATACACAATTAACTATTTTCCCATTGTTCAAACAAAGAGATATTTATTCTCCCGAAACCATGAGAACATTACACTAGTGTGAAAAGAATAAAGATTATCTTACTGTTCATAAGAGAACAAATACCAACGAAATGCTATTTGATTTACGGAGAAACTTAACTACAATCCATCTCCCCCACAGTTTTCATTGTTTTTGGACATGAACCACACTGGCCGGGATAGACTCACTTGAGTCACTTGGCAAAATCAACAGGGGTGAAAGGTGTAACAAAGCTGAATACGAGTTCATATTTATTTGATCATATGAATATTTTATACCCGTCAAAACGGTGGCATTATTTCAATGACATAAGAATAAGGTAACGGTTCATTCGAATACAAAACCCAAGAATGATGGTGTTGTAATTTGCATGCGACGGTCTTTCCACCCCCCGTGATCACCAGACTTCATGATTGAGATCGCCCGGTGCTGGCAGCACGTGTTGAGGTCAACATGCTGTAAATGGCAGTGCTGACCTATTTCCATCTGGGCATGCGAAATTGTCTGGCCAGTGAAAACGAAACCACTCCGACACAAACAATTTAACCAGGCCATAAGCAATTCATGATTTATCAAACAACCACGGCCGTGTAAATTAGCCTGCCAATCGACAATAGGAGAAAGAGAAAGTGCACGGTATACGCGCAAATATAACTGTCGCCACTTATTTTATTTCCAGTTTGTGCAGACAGACACTGCCGACTTATGAAAATAAGCTAGCAGATAAAATTCGCCCCACGTGAACGGTGACCGTTCGCGTAAAATACGATTTGCGTAACCTTCACGTAACCTGAACGAGCGTTCGCGTAAAAAAATAAGGCCTGGTCGTTAACAACAGACACTCACTTAGCCCATGAGACTATCGATAACCACAGACACTCAGTATGGGCCACGAATCTGTCCTTAGCAGCAGACACTCAGTATGGGCCATGAGACTGTCGATAACCGCAGACACTCAGTATGGGCCATGAGTCTGTCCTTAGCAGCAGACACTCAATACAGCCCATTAGACTGTCAATAACAGCAGACACTCAGTATGGGCCATGAGTCTGTCCTTAGCAGAAGACACTCAATACAGCCCATTAGACTGTCAATAACAGCAGACACTCAGTATGGGCCATGAGTCTGTCCTTAATAGCAGTCAATAGCAGCAGACACTCAGTATGGGCCATGAGTCTGTCCTTAGCAGCAGACACTCAATACAGCCCATGAGACTGTCAATAACAGCAGACACTCAGTATGGGCCATGAGGCTGTCCTTAATAGCAGTCAATAGCAGCAGACACTCAGTATGGGCCATGAGTCTGTCCTTAGCAGCGGCCACTCAGTATGGGCCATGGGACTGTCGTTAACAACAGACACTCACTTAGCCCATGAGACTATCGATAACCACAGACACTCAGTATGGGCCACGAATCTGTCCTTAGCAGCAGACACTCAGTATGGGCCATGAGACTGTCGATAACCGCAGACACTCAGTATGGGCCATGAGTCTGTCCTTAGCAGCAGACACTCAATACAGCCCATTAGACTGTCAATAACAGCAGACACTCAGTATGGGCCATGAGTCTCTCCTTAGCAGCAGACACTCAATACAGCCCATTAGACTGTCAATAACGGCAGACACTCAGTATGGGCCATGAGGCTGTCCTTAATAGCAGTCAATAGCAGCAGACACTCCGTATGGGCCATGAGTCTGTCCTTAGCAGCAGACACTCACTACAGCCCATGAGACTATCGATAACTGCAGACACTCAGTATGGGCCACGAGTCTGTCCTTAGCAGCAGACACTCAGTATGGGCCATGAGACTGTCGATAACCGCAGACACTCCGTATGGGCCATGGGACTGTCATTAACAACATACACTCACTACAGCCCATGAGACTATCGATAACAGCAGACACGCAGTATGGGCCGTCGTTAAAGGGATTCCCTATCCCAGGTTCGAATTGATAAAGTACAATTCCTGTTTTGTTTTCGACATAGTTGCTTGCTTCCACATCTGATCCTTCTTCTGTGTCAAAAATATTTCCATTGAAGTAGCTATCAAAGCTATAATCGCCGTCTGAATCTGAGCTCGAACTGCTTTCGTTTTGCTTGTGATCCGCCATTTTGACTTCAAACATGTCAAACCGGTTCCTGCCCTGATGTCGTCGGCCAGAATGCAGATTATGAGAATGGCCAACTTTGATCCCATATTACGCATGTTAATTGTCAGAAGAAAAATCAGCAATTTTTTTTTCCATTACTGTGAAGGATTAACTGTGACTTTCAAGCATTTTTAGGCCAAAATAAAACTCGCTGGGGATTCCCTTTAACAGCAGACACTCAATACAGCCCATGAAACTATCGATAACAGCAGACACTCAGTATGGGCCACGAATCTGTCCTTAGCAGCAGACACTCAGTATGGGCCATGAGACTGTCGATAACCGCAGACACTCAGTATGGGCCATGAGTCTGTCCTTAGCAGCAGACACTCAATACAGCCCATTAGACTGTCAATAACAGCAGACACTCAGTATGGGCCATGAGTCTGTCCTTAGCAGAAGACACTCAATACAGCCCATTAGACTGTCAATAACAGCAGACACTCAGTATGGGCCATGAGTCTGTCCTTAATAGCAGTCAATAGCAGCAGACACTCAGTATGGGCCATGAGTCTGTCCTTAGCAGCAGACACTCAATACAGCCCATGAGACTGTCAATAACAGCAGACACTCAGTATGGGCCATGAGGCTGTCCTTAATAGCAGTCAATAGCAGCAGACACTCAGTATGGGCCATGAGTCTGTCCTTAGCAGCGGCCACTCAGTATGGGCCATGGGACTGTCGTTAACAACAGACACTCACTTAGCCCATGAGACTATCGATAACCACAGACACTCAGTATGGGCCACGAATCTGTCCTTAGCAGCAGACACTCAGTATGGGCCATGAGACTGTCGATAACCGCAGACACTCAGTATGGGCCATGAGTCTGTCCTTAGCAGCAGACACTCAATACAGCCCATTAGACTGTCAATAACAGCAGACACTCAGTATGGGCCATGAGTCTCTCCTTAGCAGCAGACACTCAATACAGCCCATTAGACTGTCAATAACGGCAGACACTCAGTATGGGCCATGAGGCTGTCCTTAATAGCAGTCAATAGCAGCAGACACTCAGTATGGGCCATGAGTCTGTCCTTAGCAGCAGACACTCACTACAGCCCATGAGACTATCGATAACTGCAGACACTCAGTATGGGCCACGAGTCTGTCCTTAGCAGCAGACACTCAGTATGGGCCATGAGACTGTCGATAACCGCAGACACTCCGTATGGGCCATGGGACTGTCATTAACAACATACACTCACTACAGCCCATGAGACTATCGATAACAGCAGACACGCAGTATGGGCCGTCGTTAAAGGGATTCCCTATCCCAGGTTCGAATTGATAAAGTACAATTCCTGTTTTGTTTTCGACATAGTTGCTTGCTTCCACATCTGATCCTTCTTCTGTGTCAAAAATATTTCCATTGAAGTAGCTATCAAAGCTATAATCGCCGTCTGAATCTGAGCTCGAACTGCTTTCGTTTTGCTTGTGATCCGCCATTTTGACTTCAAACATGTCAAACCGGTTCCTGCCCTGATGTCGTCGGCCAGAATGCAGATTATGAGAATGGCCAACTTTGATCCCATATTACGTATGTTAATTGTCAGAAGAAAAATCAGCAATTTTTTTTTCCATTACTGTGAAGGATTAACTGTGACTTTCAAGCATTTTTAGGCCAAAATAAAACTCGCTGGGGATTCCCTTTAACAGCAGACACTCACTACAGCCCATGAAACTATCGATAACAGCAGACACTCAGTATGGGCCATGAGGCTGTCGTTAACAGCAGACACTCCCTACAGCCCAAGAGACTATCGATAACAGCAGAGACACTCATTATCGGCCACGAGACTGTCGATCACATCAGACATCCAGTATGGGCCATGAGGCTGTCGATCACATCAGACACTCAGTATGGACCATGAGGATGTCGTTAACAGCAGACACTCACTATAGCCCATGAGACTATCGATAACAGCAGACACTCAGTATGGGCTGCAAGACTATCAATCACATCAGACAATCAGTATGGGCCATGAGACTATCGATAACAGCAGACACTCGGTATGGGCCATGAGACTATCGATCACATCAGACACTCGGTATGGGCCATGAGACTATCGATAACATCAGACACTCGGTATGGGCCATGAGACTATCGATCACATCAGACATTCAGTATGGCCATGAGGCCGTCGATCACAGCAGACACT
>JAVTVY010015220.1:0-58979 GCA_036873755.1 Hanleya hanleyi | reverse complement strand
GTGATTTCTGGGCCTGGATTGCAGTTAAGGCTGTACAGTTGCTTAAAATAACAGCCAATGAACAGACAACATTTTGGGGGCGATGCGCAACCTTCGTGGGATCTCGGTATATTCGAGTTCATACGGAGAAAACTTTTTAATGTTCCAAAGGGAAACCACATGGGGCGCTTGTCAAGTCAAAACAAAAAGAGCGAACTAAATATACAACAAATGTATGTGGTATCTGATGCCTAATCCGCTCAAATAGGGGCATAATCGGAGAATGTGAATGCGCTGCGGAATGTTTCCGAATCAACCGGCTCGTCATCGTTATAGTGTATAAGATATCCGTCATGGCCCGGATTTGATAGACATCAATGACTAGAGATGACGATATCAACAGCATTTATTCCTACGCATTTGACAGGCCAATTTTCAAACAAAAATACATACCGAAGTAGATGGTCTCTTGAGGACCTGCACATAACATATATTTCTCGCCGAAAGTAAAGTGTATTGCTACAGCTTGTGAATAACTCGAAATTCAATTACGATCAACGCCTCAATTTCCTCAAAGGACATCGCACGCTTTTGCGGCCTTTTGGCCCCCTTTTCAACTTTTACCAGTCCGACCATTACAAATCACGTGACTTCTGTAAGAGTGGG
The DNA here is from genome assembly GCA_036873755.1 of Hanleya hanleyi. Taxonomy (NCBI): domain Eukaryota; kingdom Metazoa; phylum Mollusca; class Polyplacophora; order Lepidopleurida; family Hanleyidae; genus Hanleya; species Hanleya hanleyi. The sequence continues at coordinate 58,334 of JAVTVY010015220.1, read as the reverse complement.
TGGACTGCCAAATATCTTACAAGCGTTGCCGCATGAGTAAGGCCACACTGTTCTCAGTCAGCGTTTCACATTAATCTGGCGAAAAAAATTGAAACTTCATTAATCTAAAAAAAAAGTTGATTCGTCGATGGCAGATAGTTGATAGTTCTAATATTTGCACCAGCTATGTATATATTATATCACAACGTGTACCACCAACATCAATGAAAACATAATATCATCCGACAATAATGCGACATCTTCGAAGTCGATTCCGCTTCCTACTTCTGCCAACATGATTCTTCCACTAATGTCGAGATTTCATCAGCATCTATGACTTTGAAATGTCGACGCAGTGTCATTACATCCACCGATTTGCCCATCTTGTTTTTCATCGGGATGTTTGGAGCAACATCTACAACCGGCGGGAACCAACACACCTTGCCGCAAAAAAATCCAATCGAGCCGAGCCTGGTATCACCACAAATCTACCCCTACTGCACTTGCAAAGAGTACACCGTCGGAGACTTTTGGTGCAAGATACTATTGGCAATGTTATTACTTTGGAGACTTCTTGCTTGGCACCGCCTGACGTACCTGACGGCTTGTTATATCGTAGTATCAATCGGACATTCCGTTCTCTTCCATTTGTAAAATCTCTGTCGGCATGAGTTGCAAATCAAATCATCATGTCAATCAATCATTACCCCAGTCTGAATGCTCAACAAATATTTTGCGCATTTGGCCTTTTTTTCTTCGCTTGTTACAGCATGTACGCACCGATCATACCATTGTATATTTCACCTTTATATAGCCTGATACAGAATCGTTTATGTTTCAAGCGTCATACAGAGCTTACTGTGAACAATTCAGATAAAAGTTACATTTATAAACTCCCACTTGAGTACAATATTCCTTGCTTTATTTGCAGGTAAATTGGTTCTTTTCATGCTGAGTTACTTTTATAACGGTATACATATTCGTAAATGTACAGAAAAATAATATCTTCAAAATCCATATTATTTTTCTAGTAGTGGCTACTATATTTATGTAGATAATAACTGTGTTCTTTCTCGTGTTCGGAATCTGCATCGAAGCGGGGGACGGGAGTGACAATAAATTATGACAAGAAAAAATACGGTTAGCCCTTTATGGGATTCGAACCCGCGATCAAGACATGCAAGAAGTTCAAAAATAGCACGCTCCTATCCATTACACTACCGCGCATTGCGACAGCGTGCTATTCTGAATTATCTCATTTAATGATCAGCACTCCACATGAAAGAATACATCTAATAAAGTTTTAATTTTACATATGAAGCCAGTCGAGAACCAAAATCATCTTTGGACAACTACTAGGTATTGACTCAACAAATATTTTTTTGTAAAGTTTCATTTGGTTCTCGACTGGCTTCATATGTTTATAGAGCAAATAAGGTAGTTATTTTAACCTAAAACAGACGATTTTGCACGAATACACTTCTTCAATGGGTTATTATTCAAGAACGCCAAGACCTAGTGCCTGACAATTACACTGAACATACGACTAGATAATATTCTTTAAGCTAACGAAAAAAATTCTTTCGTACGCGATATTTCATTTTGGCACTCCAAACCGCACCTCATGGGGGCCAAATCCTCATCAAACCGCGCCAGGTCGATCATTTACTCTGCTGCATAATCTGGTAGTGGGATGAATTCTCATTCAATATTTACGTTCAGTTGAATCGATGCAGGGGGGGGGGATTGCGGTCGGTGGATTTGTTCGGGGAGAAACAGAATATATTGTATAATTAGCATCTCGTTCTAAATAGCAAAGTATCCTAGAAAATATCTGCAAATTAGCAGCTTTGCTAATTAGATTCTAAATAGATGCGAGAGAATATAAGCCAATCGCGCACCTTAATGAGCCCTTGTCAGTTTTGTTTGTGAATTCTTTCCATTGGTTTGAACTATGATCATGAAAATTCACCCATTTGTCAATCTAGACACGAGGAAGACAGATAATGAAGATGAAGATAATTTCATACTTAAAGTTATTTTGTACGTTATTTTTGTCAATAAGACTGCCGATCAAGCTTAACCCAGTTAAGTATAAGAACACCAAACTCGATGTCAAATTGATCTACAAGTGATAAGAAATACAAGTGAAGTAATACATTATACTACTGATAATATAAAAATCAAATTCACCCGAGTTAAGCGCGATGATAGTCCTATTGACTAAAATAACGCACAAAATATATGTACAGGTTAATTCTTTTTTCATATTTCTTCTTTTAATGTCTTCCTCATGTTTAGATTGACAAGCCGGCGAATTTTCTTGAGCATTCTCCAAGCCGTTGGGAAGAAATCACTAAAAAACTGACAACGGCTGGGAGAATTCATTTAGCTTTTCGGGCAGGTATAAATTCGTCGAAGCTGCATGAACGTGTTGAGACATGTCCATGGTGTCCATATGAAAAGTCTTAGTAAAAGCGCGTGTGACATAATTTCGATAAAAATGACGAATGTCTGATGTCCTCTTGCTGTCGCCATTCAAGACTTCTGACCGCTTCTCTCTTTAGAAACGAATCATTCATTAGGTTAGCTGATTCTTTTTATAAAATAAGCGTCAGACATTCAGTATTCTGCTGTTCTCCACAAATTTCTGCGTTATTAATTGCAATAAAACGCACCATTAAAAGGGTGATGGAAAACGATGCCGACGTACTGACAAGAAGTCATATGACCCCACAGACAAATATACCGACTGCATATTTCTAAAAACATCGAAAGAACCGAAGTGATCCCCGTGACGATTAGTGTCCCAGCCACGCTTTTATTGTAGTTATTCGTGTGGACAAATTGAATGACATGACCACACAACTCCTAGCACCGGCTTGAGCGGTATTAGATACAAATATTTCAGGGCGGTGACGTTATAGCCTTATCAAATCATCTGTTGGAAAATGATAAACTATACGTGACCAACAGATAGTGCCAAACGAGGCAGTATTTATTGAATGTAAGTTCGTATTCAGAACAAATGCCTGTGAAGCCCGGCGCCGACCAAGCGCTTCATTCTCCACCATGTTAACAAGTCCCCAAACTACAATCACAATGTAGTGGTGGACGACGACGTTCGACATCTAGCACCATACATGCATAGTGAAAATTTAGAATAAAAAACATTCTGTTGAGCCAAAGGCGAAATCTTTACCAAGATGGGGAAAAGATCACATTCCAATGCCAGGAAAAGCATGCCATAGCCCAAAGGATAAAAGATATACTATCCAAGACTGGTCCATGCCATGGTTTCACTGATATCGTCATAACTAATGAATATGTTATATCTATGATTGGTAAAATTAAAACAGGCAAGGCATGCGGTGTCGATCTCATCCCAAACGAGTTTTTAAAATTCGGGGGGAACGCTGTAGTTACGTCTCTATGTAAACTATTTGGTTATTTCAAGCTTACCGAGTCATTCCCAAATGAATGGCAAAAAGGTATAATCAAACCCATATACAAAAATGGGGACATGCATGACCTTTCTAACTATAGGGGTATTACGTTAACCTCCAATGTGTATAAAGTGTTTGTTGGAATTATGGAAAATCAAATTATGGACTTTCTAGAAGAAAACGACCTACTTGGCGAACTGCATGGTGGTTTCAGACGAGACAGAAGGGTAGAGGATCACATATTTATTCTAAAAGGAGTGTGTGCTTTGCGTAAAAGCGAAAAAGCGAAAACGTTTTTAGCCTTCTTAGATATATCGAAGGCATTTGACACCTTATGGCGTGATAAACTCTTCTGTACCGTCTGGGACCACAACATCCAGGGTAAACTGTGGCGAATTATTAAATGTTTATATAGTGAGGTAAAGAGTAAAGTCATATTTGGCTCCCTGGAATCTGACTGGTTTTACACTGACAACGGAGTCAAGCAAGGGTGTATCTTATCACCTACTCTGTTTTGTTTATTGATGAATGACTTGGCAAAAGACCTAAATGATAACAATTGCGGTGTCTATATGAATGAAATTCACATACCTGGCCTATTCTACGCAGATGATATCGTGCTCCTTAATGATAGCGAAGTCGATTTGAAAAAAGCACTGAACATTGCATACATGTTTGCGACACGTTGGAATCTCCGTTTCAACGGTAACAAATCCGATGTCATGGTGATAGGCGAAAAAAACACAAGCTGAGAGAATGTGGAACCTTGGTAGTGATAGGATAAAAGAGTGTAGTCAATACAAATATCTCGGAGTGGTCTTCTCGAAGTCACTCAGTGACCACCACCACATCTCTATATACCTACGCGATAAGAATAAAAAACTCCTTGGTAGCATGTTATCCACCCTTGTTAGCCACTTTGATTTTAATAGATGCTTCCTAGGAGACACGTTATGGAAAACATGTTCTCTGCCAGCCTTATGCCATGCGGCTGGAGTGTGGTTTACAAACTCCGCCACCGACCTGAGGTTATTACGTTCCTATCAGTACAGCACAGGTGTTAAGATTTTGAAGAATCCCGGATGTCCTGCCTCCGAAGCTGTTTTAGGTGATATGGGTTGGCTTCCGCTGGACACGAAGCTAGACATTCTGCGAGTGCGTTATTTCGAACGACTCTGCACAATGGAAAACACGAGGCTAACAAAAAGGGTGTTCGAAGAGCTTAGAACTCATTACGACAAAGGGTGTCGATCTTCGTGGCCATATCTAGAGTATATGAATTCGCTATTCATAAATCACGGACTGGACCACCTCACACTGCGCGGTAGTACTGTTAGGGCCAGCGGGTTCGAAAATATATGTAGGTCAGAGTCAAAAAAGAAATGGCGAACTGGAATAAATTCAAAGTCCACCATGTCACTCTATACAAAGTTTAAAAAATCCCCCGGTACCGCGAAATATGTGCAAAAGTGCAATGCTTTTTATGAAACATCACTTAAATTTAGAGCCAGAAGCAGCACCCTTGGTCTCCAAGCCGACCAGGTTAGATGGAATCGGTCCGAGTCTGATGTTTGTCGTTTATGTCACGATTCCAGGGAGGATTTATGTCACTTCACTCTGTACTGTCCAATCCTAGCAGATTTCAGAAATAGTATGTTCGAGTCTCTGAAGTTTGCATTCGAACAACTTGACCCTGCTCATTCATGGGATAGTTTTATAAATGCTGACGACACCTCCAAATTATGTACCCTCTACGGAGACAATTGTTCTGAGACAGATATATACGTTGACATATTAGATCATGCTATTAAAACTTTTATTAGAGACGCCTGGACCTTAAAGGTCATCCCAAACGCTATGAGGTCAAAAATATAAAAAAATAGTCCTTTCGATTCTGAAAATAATGATATTTTTTTCATAATTTTGTGCAGTCTGGTTGGCGAGATATTGCCGTTTGAAAGGTGAAAATCGCTCTCCTGTCAATTCCAGCTGTGACGTCACGGAGGGAAGCCGTCTTGTATTCTCTATGTTAAAGCCGTATACCACAGTCGTATGTAGCTGCTGATTTCTGGAGATTTTCGGAGTATCGGGGCATCATTTTTTAAATATGCCGCGACGTTGTGTAGTGGGAGGTTGCAGTTTTACTACAGATGACGGTGTTAGTATTCATTTGTGGCCCAAAGACGAGAAAATCGCTGCAAATTGGACGAAATTTGTACGCAACACGAGAGTGTGGAAAGAGGGCCCGAGCCAGTACTCGTATAATTTGCTCGGCACATTTTGACAGAAAGACATCATTCGAGGACATCTACAGCGCAGCAGTTGAATTCGGGTACAAACCAAAACTAAAGAGAACAGCTATTCCAACTATCAAACGTAAGAACAATCAGAATGTGACGGCAAAGAAATCGGACAAGGAGAATCTATCACGGACATCGGCTGAACGAACCTAGCCTGCAAGCGAGGCCTCGGGCAGGGGGACGGCTGTACATGCCCCGCTCGCTCTCGCGTGGCATTTGTTGCTTGAGCACCTACAGGTTAGACTGGATGAGTCTCTATTTCATATATACACGTTTAACCATTTGTTCCAATGTGTCTTAATGTCTGTATTTGTATGTTCAATTTTATCATTCTATGTATGCGTTTTTAGCCAAATGTTGGCACAAACTTCACGCAAATAAATTATCTAAATTATATACTATTTAATAATAATAATAAAATGATCTTTCATAAATATATATACGTTTGATAAGTAAATAAATAAAAACACCAATTGGAGTGAATGGCTGTAGATACAGAAGTGATAATTATACTTTCATAATCCCTTGACATTTGAGATTGTGGGAATATCATTCGATTTCAATTTAATTGAGGTAATTTGTCGAAAATTGAGCAAATGTGAATGCCGATCCACTCACCACGGCTTACTTTTCGCCATGAATGTCCAAAGTTTTTTTATCAAACTATATAATTCTGAAATTGGTATTTCATGGGGATTATGGGAAAACAAACAAAATTCAAGTCGGACGTATATCAGTAGAGTTATCAACAGTTTACTGTCCATACTGCCGAATCCCGGAGTTTATCCCTTCGAAAAGGCTGCCTCGGTCAGTAACAACAATAACAACACAGATGTGCTCGTTACATCACAGAATCGTTCTACATTCAATACAGTTTGAAATATATGGACATTTGGTCTTATAGATAACGATAGTAAAGTTTCAAGTCAAGTTGCATACCAATCTGTATTCAACAAACGACCTCTCCGAATCCTGTCGTCGTCGTCGAGTTCCACGTTGTCAGAATGGTTCTCACTGTCAGAATCGGAGACGTACGGCTCAAATTGATAGGGCTGAATTCCGTCGTTGGTCGTCAAACTGTTATTTTGCCCGTCATCATCCTCCTCTAGATCTATTTCATCTTCTTGGTGAAAAATATTTCCATCCAAGGAGCTGATATCGCTTGAATCGACATCTGAATCGGAGCTCTGACTGCATTCGCTTTCCATGTTATCCGCCATTTTTTCTCAGGCAAGTTCCCTCTGTGACGTCATCAAACCCAGCTGTGAAACTGAATAAGCCCACTTTGCTCCCATATTACGTGTGTTTATGATCAGATAAGATTTTTTTCAATATTTTTTTCATACAAAGTGCAGTATGAACTATGATTATTAAGCCTTTTTAGACCAAAAAAAAATCCGTTTGGGATGACCTTTAAGAAAGGGTCTAATTCTATAGTTTTAACTATCATTGTTCATTCGTTTATAGGCATCTTTACGGTTATTATTTTAACATGTAGGATATGTTTTATATGATTTATTCCAAACGGAGCGATTGATGCCCATTATGTAATTTCATGTAATTTCAGATAACGTTATGAAGACTTATTTTAGAGAAGCCTCGATACTAAGAAAGGCTCATTTTTACAGTTTTTTATTATCAGGGTGTATTAGTTTATACGTAACCTAATGATATCTATTCTAACAATTGGGATATGGTGTTTTTAAGGAAAACATATTCGTTTATAATATAGTATAGTATGAAGTAAAGGATTTCTTTTATACTATCATTGTTTACTAGTTTACAGGTAACATTATGATAATTATTTTATCGAAGATAATTTTTAAAATATCTTACTCCAGATGGACGCATCAAAGATAACCCCGACTTTGATGCCCCCGATGTAAAGGGGTAGTTTCCTAATAAATTATTATTATTATTATTATTCCACCCATGCACTTTCGCTGTATATATGAAACAGCGAGAACGTCAAAAATCACATGATCAAGATCCATCATCAAACGTGGGATAGTGTTGTGTGGCGGCATGACGTGATGGCATAAAACAGGCGATCTGGTTGGTCAGTGAAACTTGTTTGCTCCCGTTGATTGGCCATGATAACAAGTCGCCCACCATCTGTACTAAGAATATCTAGGATAGAGATAACCCTGGTTTTTAGCAAGGACCATCACTACTAAAGTTCGCTTCAACATATCTGTGACCATCTCTTTACTATTTGATGATACATAATCCCATTGGTAAGTAAAACGGAAATAACATAGTTACTGCAGTTCCGGGCATTCCGACTAACGACCACAAACTTTCAAACAACGTTGACCTTCCTTTAGACTGGCGACCTTCCTTGGTGTAGTGATTCAAAGCGACAAATGTAAACATTTGATACTCCTGGTCCAACTCTGCTTATGAAAGTTAACTGAAAAGACAGCCAGTAGGATTTAACGTCGCTGATTTCAGTCATATCGGGACAAACCAACAAGGTCCCACCCAGCCAAGTTACGTTCATGTTGCTTCAGAGAAGGAGTGAGTGAGTGAATAGGATTTAACGTCGCTTTCAACAATATTCCAGTCATATCGAGACGAACCAACTAAGCACCACTCATCCAAGTTGCGTTCCCGTTGCTTCAAAGCAACATGGAATCAGACGCGCGCCAGGCAACCTATAACACACTGAGGACAGCACACAAGACACAGACATCACACTTGCATTGGTACAAAAAAGACAAGTCCAATTACAGTGCTAGACACCACATTGAGCTATTCTGGCCACTCCTGTTGCTTCTCTGAACAAAATACATTCAGGCAACAGAAACCCGTGCTCACCGAGCGCCCACCAACCACCCGCCACCCGCGTTAACTGACAATAAACACAGTAGTTTTGAACACTGAATATCGAATCCATGCAAAATGTGGTTGTCGATCATTGACCTTATCCTGTCGGGTCACATTCAGATCTTGAGGTGGACTCCTACTTTAGCTAGACCAACATATGTCTTATCCTTTAGATAATATATCCCTGAAAAACTATGGCTTTTCATCAGTAGGAGTTCTCTTACGTCCAGCTATGTTATCTTTCGACGCAGCTATATAACGACAAAGGAAAATCTAAGGCTTATCAATAGTATGAATTCTAAGATGCGCCCTCAGGTTTCCTTTCTGTGCACAGCTATAAGAACATACTGAGCATTTATATGGCTTTTCCCCGGTATGGATTCTCTGGTGATCCTTCAGGCTTTTATTCCGTGCACAACTATATGAGCATAACGAGCACTTGTATGGCTTCTCACCACTATGCGTTCTGACGTGTTCTTCCAAAACAGAATTACGCGCACAACTGAACGGACACAATAAGCACTTGTATGGCTTTTCACCAGTGTGAGTTCTCTCGTGTCTCTTTAGAACACCTATCTGGGCACAGCTATACGGGCATATTGAACATTTATATGGCTTTTCGCCACTGTGAGTTCTCTCGTGTCTGCTCAGAGCACTTTTTACTGCACAACTGTATGAACATATTGAACATCTGTATGGCTTTTCACCAGTATGAGTTCTCGCATGCTGTTTCAGATTACCACTCGTTGCGCAGCTAAATGGACACATAGAACATTTGTATGGCTTTTCACCGGTATGAGTTCTCTCGTGTTGTTTCAGTTGGCCCTCCACTCTACAGGCATATGGACAGGACGAGCATTTGAATGGTTTCTCATCAGTATGAGTTATCTCGTGTCGCTTGAGATTACCTGTATCTGCACAGCGATAAGCACACAATGAGCAATTATATGATTTTTCACCAGTATGAGTTACCTCATGGCGCTTGAGATTACCTCCAGCTGCACAGCTATATGAACAGGACGAGCATTTATAGGGTTTTTCCCCAGTATGTGTTCTTTTGTGTTGCTTTAGGAGACTCTCCACTCCACATTCATAGGAACATACTGAACACTTGTATGGCTTTTCACTAGTATGAATTCGCTCGTGTATCTTCAGATTACCTTTCATCGCACATCTATACGAGCACAAGGAACAACTGTATGGCTTTTCACCGGTGTGGGTCCTCTCGTGTTGCTTCAGTGCATTTTTCCACAACGAGCTATATGAACATAAGGAGCAGTTGTATGGCTTTTCACCAGAGTGGCCCCTCTCATGTATTTCGAGATAACGTTCCCTTGCAAAACTATGCAAACACAATGAACATTTATACCGCTTTTCACCACTATGAGTTTTCTGGTGTTCTTTTAGAGCACCTTTACGTACACCACAATATCGACATACTGGACATTTGTATGGCTTTTCTCCAGTGTGAATTCTCATATGTATGGCCAAATCACCTTTCTGGGCAGAGCTGTACGGACACAACGAACAGACGTATGGCTTTTCACCAGTGTGAGTTCTCATATGGATCTTCAAAACACCTTTCCAGGCACACCTATACTGACATATTGTGCATTTGTATGGCTTTTCTACAGTTTCGGTTCTTTCCCGCTTCACTGTAGTACCATCCTGGGCACAGCTATTCAGAGAGATTGGACATTTGTGCACCATAAATCGGGTTTCTGAATCTTGTCTTAATGGGACATTTTCCGGGTTAAATGAATCCTTCCTAGGATCTTCGCTAACAGTATCTGTTGATCTCGACTTAAACATAGAAACGTCAAACTGTTGTTCCGAATCACTCGGATGGAAACTGTCAACGTTTAATCCGCCATTATTTTCCCATTTATTCTCCACCTGGTACAGGGTCACAGGGAAAGGTTTGTCAGCAAACATTTTAATATCATCCTCATGTCCCGTTTGCTTCATATCGGCACAATTGCCTGGGTCTTCCTGGAATGAAAAATATAACATGTTATGTTTATCACAAGTGAAATTCTATGAATAAGGGATATATTACAGAATCGGTTATCCAGATCAGCCAAGTGTTAAAATCACCAGTGTGTACATACTCCACAAGCTAACACAATACCATCTTCATACACAAGACTACTTCTCCGTTACCACTTCGAAATAACCTTGATATATCTGCCTACCGGCTTTGTTCAAAAGTATTTATAAACAGACACAAAACCTCAGTCATTGACCTCAAATCAATTTGAATTTCGAAATGGGCCGAATGAGTGGGCTACTGATTGGTTGTCCTATGTATCTGGCCACACCTACGGCCATATTAGAATGAACGACGTAACTACTGAGAGAATATGTCACACAAAACAGTCGTCGTGTAGGTTCAGATTGGCTCATCTCTGGATTGTAGTTGAAATTTACACGTCGGGTTTTGAATACTTTAGGTGGCGAGATCAATCAAGGCTAATTCGAAGGGTACACGGAGAAGTAAACTGGGGTATGAAGATGACCCAATACATACTTAGAGAAATCCACACTCTCTGTGCGTAATATGGCGAGGGCAGTTTCTCGACTAATATTGAGCAGCGATTCAACGTAAGGGGCATTTGCTGTGGGATGTTGCTGTTGTTGTAACAGGATTGCTTCGAAGGGGTACCGTATTATACATGTAGTGGGATATAATGAGCTCTTCTGGTAATCTGTTGGAAATAATTTCCAAGATACCAAGTTAACTAAAAAAAGTATGGATCATACCAGCTTGAGATACCTTATAGTGGACATAATTAACGACAGATATTAAACAAAACAGCATAATTGAGAAAATGGTAACAAACAGTTGTTAAATATTACTGAATTGAAATTTTCGTCAAATTTGCGCACTAAAAATAGACAGAATTCTAAAATGTTCGAAAATGTTTTTTATCAGATATATTCATCAGATTTACAGTAATAATGCATCAAAATAATGTTTGAAATTTTAGCTTGTGATTTGTTAATTTCAAGGTATTTAGGTTGACACAATTCCAGTTACAACAGCACATGAATAAATGATCCTTAAGTAATCAGCCTCAAATCTTGGCTGAAATCGATTTCTCTCAAACTCAGCGAAAGTGACATATGTTACAACAGGTACAAAATGAGACACATTTGACCACAAAAAAACTAAACTTGTTTCTACCATTCCCGAGAAAATAGAAGGAATTGATCTTTAAAAATAAACAGCATGTCATGCCGTGGTGCATTCTACCAACGTATGCTATGCGACATTACCGAACCGTAGGCACGAGCCATGACGTTATCCCATTTCTGTAGCTGTGCAGCATTCAAATTCGTGAGCGTCGCTACGTCACTCATACGTCACGCAGTGACGTCATTTTCCTCTCCGCGTACAACACACACTCAATGGTGAAACAGAAAACCCGTCGAAGCGGGCAGAGTTTCAAATTTCTCTGACAAGATATTCTTGCATTCGTTGTATATGGCGATCCCACCATCATCAAATATAATACATATAATGCTTTGGTAAACCTTCCCTGTTGAAAAACCCCATAGGGGAGAGTTTACAAGATCCATCCATTTTGAGGCTGATTACATCTTTAAGCTATCCCATATTGCGCTGAGAAATCATTATGCCTCAATCAGTTATCTTTGCATCAATCGTTTTAATTATGTCTTACTTGTTTGAATGATTCATGTTCCTCAATCTGCTGCAGTGGGCGGTCAACTTCAGCAAACCCGAACGCATCTTCCATTCCCGCATCTTCCTCCTTCACAGACACTGGCTGGCTCCAAAATTCGTCTTTTGCCACTGATGTACATTCTTGGCCAAGAGGCTCAAGTTTTATGGATATATCTTCCATTTCTTCTCTATTTGCAATAATCAATCCAAACTTGTCTGAACCAAAAGAAAGCACAAACACAAATTATAGGACATGTGGAAATCTGAGGTGAACTATCCTTTTTGAAAGTTTTTCCCATTCACTACCTATGTGTTACATTTTGAGGTTTAGGGAGGGAGGAAAATTCTCAATTGTATTTAACATAATATGTCTATCCGTCATCAGGTCATAACATTAACAACAACTGAACAAGTCGGTAGTCGGTCGTGGATTTACAGCTAGTATACAACAACAACGCACCAGTGTGGGGAAGAACTCGCGCATTGGGCAAAGAACATTACAATTAATACAGGAGGGATGGCTAAATAAAGAACCTTAATTCACCCTCGGGTAGTCCTGAATGTCGATCGCCCAGATACTGAATAATACGAGCACTACATCAACAATTTTTTTAGTTTCGTCCTGGGATAATCATCAAACTCGCCACACACTTTACCTCTCAATGAAAATAAGAACTCGAACCGGACGCGGAAAGGGTCCGTGCCGTTCCCGGGGGCATGAGTTGCCTCCCTTCATACAGTCAGGCGACTCACAAGAACCCGAGATTCATGACTGATAATTTGAATGAAAATCTTGAAGTATTATTCATTTCGTATGCTGAGGATACCTTCATCATCTCGGAGTCAGCCTAGGGTTTGCAGAAAGTGTCGCTCAGCTGCAATACCATCAATTATGGTTCACTAAACATCAATTACAACAACAATCTTAAACGGCAATTTAAATCAAGTAAACCGCTTGAGACAGCAACAATTTAAAAACATTGGTGTGTTATTCAGCTGGAAATGGAAATCTAATACCTGTAACAGAGTGGGCGGAAAGGGACATGTTTAGCAAAAAATAAGTAGAATCTGTCAGTTGATATAATGTTTGAACTTTTGACAAAACTGTGGTAACTAGTGAAGAACTTGGCACATGTATAGATTTAACTTGCGTGTATCAGTAAATCTTCGCAACATAGATTTTCGGGCAAAATTTAATACTGATAGCGATAAATACTCCACAGAAGTATACTCCATCCCGGTGAAAGTTCATTTGCATGACAGTGACATTTGCAAGTCTAAATGGCATCTGCGTACACTTCGCCATCCATAGTCTTACCGCGTATAGATGACCCAAATGGTTACAGGTTGGTCTAAATGGCTGACATTTATTAAGGGATTAGCTTGGAAGGATGGTGGCACCTGTACCGGTACCGGAGGATACGTTCATACAGTGGGGGTTTCATAGTTAATCATTTTCCAACAGATGACTTGATAGGGCTGTTACATTGTCGCTCTGAAACATTCGTATCCAATACCGCTCAAGCCGGTGCTAGGGGCCGTGTGGTCGTGTCATTCAAAATGTCCACATGAACAGCTACAGCAAAAGCTAGGCTGGGATACAAATCACCACAGGGATCACTTTTGGTTCTTGTGATATTTTTAGAAATAAGCAGTCAGTATATTTGTCTGTAGGGTCACAGTCACTTTGTAAGTACGCCGGCATCGTTTTCCTTACCTGGACATTTTTGGTGATTCGAATGAGTTCTTGAGTCGACGCCTCGATCTATTATACATCTCGTACATTTCATCCCCCGCGCTTGTTTTGAATTTGCATGTCGGTATCCCCAGCGTGCGGTTTTTGCTTTGACTTCCGATGTCGATTTCCGCTTGACATCAAAGCAGTTTGGCCCACGATGAAATTGAAACCTGTTACATCTCATACCTCGCAGCGGATTGACCTAATCAATTAGCTTAGCGCGTTCATTGATTGGGTTGATTCAGGGGAAACCCCTTCATGTATTTATATCCAGAACTCGTATGGGTAACTAACCAAGCCAGTGTATCGATCTCAACAGATCGATCGATACACTGGCTCGCGAGGATGCGTTTTTCTACGCCCTTTTAATGTTGCGTTTAATAATAACACTACTGATTCGTCCAAATCAAAGTAGGGCCTCTTATGCCTGTTCAGAACCGATTTCTGTTCTGAGAATACCCCGGTGAGATTACCAGAACAGTCCATCAGGATAGATATATTTGTACATTATACATCTGCAATAGCAAGCGTCAGATCCGAAATTCAATATTCAGCCGTCGTCCGTAAAAGAATTTTCTCGTCAATAATCGAAAGACTTTTTTCGCTTGACGGCACCAATTCCAAATGTGTATGAAAAAAAAATAGTAAAAACACAAGATGGTTACCTACTAGACAGAAGCTGTCAACAGTTTTCAATGATGTCAGCAACACATGGTGATGTCCTTTACGTAAAATCATATCATTGACCATTATTCTTTATCCAAATGAATATCCAAGTCGTTTTCAGAGTACGTATCTCAGTCGCGCTTTAATTGTGACTGTTCATTTAAACGCCATGGAGAGGTAGAACATGTCCATTTGTCCGCCCCATTTCCATCCATTTATGTGACAAACATCTCTTTTATTACGCGGCTCATCAAACCGATGTGGTTAACATGTTGCTGGTCAATAGCATAAAGATTCCTATGGAACTATAATAAGGGACTGCATGTGTACACAGTCAAAAAAAGGGTGATGGGCCATCACCTTTTTATGGTGATGATGCCTGGTCATCACCTTTCAAAGGTGACGAGAAAGGGTGATGGCTAATGTCGTCACCCTTTTAGGGTGATGGTCCAGATCGTCACCCTTTTAGGGTGATGATCGTCAACCTTTTAGGGTGATGATCGTCACCCTTTTAGGGTGATTACCTAAAATTTTGCACTCATTGCTGGTCACACTTTTAGGGTGATAGCCATCATCCTTTTAAGGTGATGGTGGAAAAGGGTGATGGCTCTAACTGATCACCTTTTTTGGGTGATGCTGTCATCACCATTCTAGAGTGATACATATCATCTTTTTTTCTGGCTGTGCAGGAATGCGGAATACTGAATGTCTGTTCTGGCGTCCTTATCTGAAGCTTAGATCATTGATAGCTCAATCATCAGATTCGGGTTGAGAAGATTGTCTGCTTCTTCGCTAGCGGAGGGGACTCCAAAGTACTTCAGAATAGCTATCACCTCGTTGTTAGTTTGGATTCATGAAACCAGAACGAAACTGCATTCACCACATGTGCGTTAAACATAACAGTGTTCTGATGTGTTTCCTTGTCGTTAATGCTATTATCACCACCAACTTTCATTGAATCTTTACCGATGATGATCCTTCAGATGATGACGGTGATGATTTTGCTAAAGCATGTTATGCTGTATATGTTCATGCTCACGATCAAATAACACCTATCCACGCAGGCTCATAAAATGCAAGGGCCAATCTCTTTGTCTAGAGATCTGCATGTATATATCAGTGAAACAGCATTTTATTTTAACAATATCTGTCCTGCTACATCATCTCTTCAATCATGACAGTAGTATATAAAACCCTTATTCTGTCGCAAAAGTGTGCGTGAAAGAATGTGAGTGTGTTGCCTTGGTGACCTGACGTCACGGATGACGTGACATGTTTCCATGGTGACGCGACGTCACGAGCGTTGCCATGGTGACGTGACGTCACGAATGACGTCGCGTCCGGTCACGTGACATCCGGGTCATGGGGGATGTATTCCTCCGCGGTGATGCGAGCGGGGAGAAGCCTCTGCGCACAGAAAGTAGTCCCTTGTCAACCCAGTGATTTTAACCAATGAAATCGTTGAAATTTTAACCAATCGAATAGCTGAGGATAGTTTTAGAAGCCAATGACAATTCACTCACGGATGACGTCATTTCCGGTCATGTCCGATCATTTCCGCCAATCTCCGGTGGTGTTATTGTTGGGGTCAAAATGAGGGATTCAGTCGTAACATGGACTTTGGAAAGTGGACTCCAAGTGACCAATCAGCATGCTGTATTTTAACCAATGAAATCGTTTTTCGCCCTACAGAATGGTGCGTATCAAGCAGACGCCCCGACAATGCGTGAAGGCGTCCCGAAAAGAGTTGGCCAAGAAGAAGAGTATCCCAGACACCGGAGGTGTGAAGAAACCCCACAGATACATGCGGTATGGGTTGTGCCATCTTCTTTTTCTCGTCTCACCACGTAGAACACGATGGTAGGGGTTTCGAAGTTAAGCGGTGAAATTTTTTAAAAAGTTCAGGTTGGTCTGGACAGGCCCATAGGCCTACTGGAAACCCACTCCTATACATTTGCGGTATGGGTTGTGGGATCTTGTTTTTCTCGTCTCACCACGTAGAGCACGACGGGAGGGGTCTCGAAGTCAAGCGGTGAAATGTTTGAAAAGTTCAGGTAGGTCTGGATAGGCCCATACTGGGTCAGTGGACAATGTGGGCCCCACTGGGAAACCCACTACAAGACATTTGCGGTATGGGTTGCAGGGTCTTGTTTTTCTCGACTCGCCACGTAGAGCACGATAGGAGGATTTTCGAAGTTAACCTGTGAATTTTTTTGAAAAGATCAAGTAGGCCTGGATAGGCCCATACTGGCGCAGTGGATAAGTCCATACTGGGAAATTCACTCCTGGACATTTGTGGTATGGGTTGTGGGATCTTGTTTTAATCGTCTCGAGCTGTAGAACACGATGGGAGGGGTCTCGAAGCTAAGCGGTGAATTTTTTTTTAAATTCCATACTGGCGCAGTGGACAATGTTGGTCCCGGAATGGGCGTTCTTGGGTCATGACGGACCCATATTGGTCCGATTGGGCCGTATGAGGTAACAGGTTGAAGTTCTCTTGGGGTAGCGTCCGATTGGACTGGTGTCTAGTCCGATTTCATTATTCTGCGCATGCGCAGTCTGGTCGAAGTATAGAAAGCAGCAATTTTGGGGGTGCGTGGGGGTGTGTTTGAGCGATTGAGGGATCATTCTTGGTATGACTGCGTCGTGTGAGGTGTCAAAGTGAAGCTCTCGGTGTATAGGCCACAACTTGAGGACTGCCCACAACATCTGCGACGTTATTGGTGACCTCATCAGTAAGAGTAGTAGCCAAAGTGGGCGTGTTGGGATGTGAAGGAAGGTGTTTGGTGTAGAGACCATTCTTGATCCGAATGCGTCGTCCGAGGTGTCAAAGTGAAGCTCTCGTGGTATAGACCATGACTTGAGGGATGTGCACATCATCTGCGACGTTATTGGTGACGTCACCAGTAGGAGTAGTAGTCAAAGTGGGCATTTTGACGGGGCTCGTTACCGTTGTTAATTGGTTAATTAGGTTGATTACAGGGGGGATCGAGGTAGGGAATTATTCCCTACCTCGATCCCCCCCCTGTAATCAACCTAATTAACCAATTAACAACGGTAACGAGCCCCTGTGGGCATTTTGGGGGTGTGAAGGAAGGAGACTGGGGTAAAGATGGACCATCCGTGATCCGAATGCGTCGTCTGTGGTGTCAAAGTGTAGGCCTCGGTGTGTAGACCACGACTGGATGGGTGTCTAATCCGTTTTCATCATTCTGCGCATGCGCAGTCTGGCCGTAGCATAGAAAGCAGCAATTTTGGGGGTACCTGGGGGTGTGTCTGAGTGATTGAGGGACCATCCATGGTCCGAATGCGTCGTGTGAGGTGTCAAAGTGAAGCTTTCGTGGTGTAGACAGTGACTTGTGGGATGTCCATGTCATCTGTGACGTCACTGGTGACGTCATCAGTAGGAGTAGTAGCCAAAGTGGGCATTCTGGGGGTGTGAAGGAAGGTGTTTGGGGTAAAGATGGAACATCCGTGGTCTGAATGCGTCGTGTGAGGTGTCAAAAAGTGTAGCCCTCGTGGTATAGACCACGATTTAAGGGATGTCTACTTCATCTGTGACGTCATTGGTGACGTCACCAGTAATAGCAGTAGCGAAAGCGGGTGTTTTAAGGGGTGTGTAGGGTAGAGAAGGACATCCGAAGTCCAAATGCGCCGTGTGAGGGGTCATCTTGTAGCCTCGGGGTGTAGACCACGCCTTGAGGGATGTCCACGTCATCTGTGACGTCATCGGTGACGTAATTTGTACGAGTGGTAGCGAAAGCGGCCATTTTAGGCCCATCACAGCACACCTACGCTGGGGGAACCGACATGTTGAATAGTCCCTCATCGGTCCATATGTATTGGTCGACTATTCAACATGTCGGTTCCCCCAGCGTAGGTGTGCTGTGATGGAGAAGATAACAGAGCTCGGAAGTGACGCCATCGTACGCCTGCGTCACTCCCGAGCTCCCAGCTCCAAGAGCTCCGCCCTACGGGATCTACCACCACCACCGGGCTTTGACGGGCGTCAACGCCCGGCGGTGGTGGTGTCACCGCCCGGTGGTGGTGTCTTTACATGTAGGGATGAGCACGTAAAACACGTCCCTCTGGACCCCACACCCCCATTCCTACTGTTGCAGAGCCATGACGGAGACCCATCCCTATGAGACTCGCATTTTACAGCATGCGACCGTCGTTAATTCACTCACGGGTTACCGAGCAGTGGTTCGGTCGATGTTTGGAGATGGTGACGACAACGAGGGGCGACGCCAGATCCTGGAAGAGTTCACAGAAGCGGTCCTCGACAAAGTCGACTCGATGGAGACGTTTGCTATCACCCACCACTACTGGACTATAACAGCCATCCTTGATGCCCGGGCTATGGACCACGAGCGCTCACGTCAGAACCAGCGACGGATCGTTGGCCTCACAATGGTCTTTGCCCTATTGACCTTGACGCTGTGGCAATGACAGTTCCGTCTTATAGCGACAGAAAAGAACGGCTGCATGTCTTCCGAAAGCACACACACACGCGCGCGCGCACACACAAACACACACAAACACACACACACACACACGCAACATAGCCCTACTTCCTCGACACACCCATCCAGACGGAGTCTACCGGTGCTTCACTGTGACACCTCCCACCACCCAATCAGACCAATAGTGGTCCCTCAATCACTCAAACACACTCCCACGTGGGCCCTAAATGCTCACTTTGTTTACTTCTCCTACTGACGACGTCATCGATGACGTGGACATCCGACAAGTCGAGAACTACACACCGTTGGCTTCACTTTAACACTTCACACGACGCATTCGGGCCACGAATTGTCCCTCAATCGCTCAAATATACCCCTGCGCACCTCCAGAATGATCACTTTACTTACTACACCCCAACTACCCATGCGCAGATTGGCGCAACTTCCAATAAAAAACACGTCACTTGATTGCCCAAACATGTCATATCGCACGCCCAAAATGACATCTCTCGTTACTACTGCCCAACTGCGCATGCGTAGCACGATGCGACTACCAACAAACACCATTCGTCGACTACATCCAGAGAGCTACAAGATGACACCCCACTCGGTGCATTCGGACGAAGGATGATCCATCTCTACCCCAAACACCTTCCTTCACACCCCTCAAATGGCCGCTTTCGCTACAACTCGTACAGATGACGTCACCGATGACGTCACAGATGAAGTGGACATCCCTCAAGTCGTGGTCTACACCCAGAGAGCTACGAGATGACACCTCACACGACGCATTTGGACCACGGATGTCCCTCTCTACCCCTACGCACCCCCCAAAACACCCGCTTTCGCTACTACTATTACTGATGACGTCACCAATGACGTCACAGATGACGTGGACATCACTTAAGTCGTGGTCTATACCACGAGGGCTACACTTTTGACACCTCACACGACGCATTCGGACCACGGATGTTCCATCTTTACCCCAAACACCTTCCTTCCCACCCTAGAATGCCCACTTTAGCTACTACTCCTACTGATGACGTCACTAATGTCGTCACAGATGACATGGACATCCATTAAGTCGTCGTCTACACAACGAGAGCTTCACTTTGACACCTCACACGACGCATTCGGACCAAGGATGGTCAGCCAATCACTCAAACACTCCCCCACGCATCCCCAATATTGCTGCTTTCTATACTACGGCCAGACTGTGCATGCGCAGAATGATGAAAATAGGCTAGACACCCATCCAGTCGTGGTCTACACACCGAGGGCTTCACTTCGACACCACACACGACGCATTCGGATCAAGGATGGTCCATCTTTACCCCAGACACCTTCATTCACACCCCAAAATGCCCACTACTCTCCCCGGTCGCATCACTGCCAACCACATCACCGCGGAGGAATACATCTCCCGTGGCCCGGATGTCACGTGACCGGATGTGACGTCATCCGTGACGTCACGTCACCATAGCAACACACCCACATTTTTTTCACACACACTTTTGCTACAGAATAAGGGTTTTATATACTACTCATGACATATCTGGAAAAAAGGGCATCTTTTCGGGTCTCTATTAGCCAACAATCAACCAGTCTGGTCCTTTGGCAAAACTAATTGACCATATTCTATTGTTCAGACGGCTCTTATGTGGATAATGAGCTGTCATTTATTTTGTGACGTGGGAGTGTAGGACGGACAATTGCTCATCGTCTGAAAATTCCATCTTATTTCAGCCATTCTCAACTTCCTCGCACCTTTTCTGGTATTCTACTTGAGTATAAAGCTGTCTAAATGGCATAATATGATAGTCAAATTGGCCTCAAATTATGAGCACAACACATGATATCATTTGACCCAATTGTTTCCTCAATCCAGCCTATCAGTTTTCATTCCCTGTGAACTGATCTCTGGTTTACTAAAACATGGGAGTTGAAACATTGTAGCCCATCATATCAGGGTTAATTCAGTCATATTGACATAACCCGCCAGGGCATGGGTAAATTAGAAATTATAACCATGAGGTTAAAACTTAAAAAATATGTTTTCGTCGTCCTTCTCAATTGTTTTTTTTTTCCATTTTTCATCATAAAAGCGTCAAAACTACTTTATCTGACAGTAGAAATTCATTTTCTAATTTACCGCGCCATTTTTCGTAAAGAAAATTCATAAATGAGCAAATGCAGGCCGGACATTGCCTTTTAATAATAAGACGTCACCGTGACGTGGCGTCTTTGATTAAAGCTTGCCTCATTGATATAGTGAGATAACTTTCAGCTTTTTATTTTAGCTACAAGGATAACAACTATATTCAGCTTCAATCGTTGTCAATTTTGGTGGTTTGTTACATTGCCGAACCCTCCAATATTATCATTTAAATCGTACAGAAATGACCTTTGACCTCTGTGATGTCACAGTCAAGTGACCGGAGGTCACATTTGACCCTGCACAATGGTGTTTTCCCCCACTTGGCACTTTAATAGAGCAATTGCCTGATTGAATACAGTTCATATATTTATTTAGCTTAGTTGTAGCCATAATTGAAAGTGGACGTGCAATGCGCCAGGAACTTGTCCACTTTGCAGATTCCATGCGTACACGATATTTGAATGAAAACTTCCAAGCGGACTTTCAATGGTCATCACCATCCAAAAGAATGTTACTGCTCACAATCGACATATCTTATTCACAAGAGATTATTAAGAACAAACGACAAATAGGCGTGACAAAATATAAGCGTCATCAGTTCCAAAGTGAACATGTGATAGACAGATAGATAGAAAAACAGACAGACAGACAGATAGATAGATAGATAGATAATCTAAGATAGATAGATAGATAGATAGATGGATAGATAGATAGATAGATTTGATGTTTTTAAAACTCGATAACTACAATATTTGTGAACCTGTTTTCGTACAGGTACAATATAACAACATATGCAATAAGAACGATAAATAACATGTGTTAACACATAATTTAAAAGATCAGTCAGCTTAAGTTAAGATTACATGCGTTCTTAAAACCACCAGGTCTTTTGCAGTCTCTGATATGACTGCATGGGTAAACCGTTATATTCTACGGGGCATGTGAGTCAACAACTGTGCCTTTGTGGCACGGTATCATGATGTTGATATCGCTGAGTCCGTATCGCTGACCAGTCCGTTAATCTCAATTAGTACATCGCATGATAAATTCTGGAGTAATGATTGGATAAACACACGACTACTATATGCAATAGTGCCCGTGCAGGCGGTGTATTCCTGTGACGTTTGTTACTAGGAGTTATGTCCCTTTGTTAATGCTGATAGGTGGCGCAGTTTCATCAAGCAGAAGCCCAGCTGTCAAAATGTCGAAATCGACAAAGCGAAGATTTGCGTCTGACGAACCAGACGTATTTATCCATCAGCTGCAGTATAAGAAAACCGCTAATCTGACTAAATATGCCGTCAGAATATTGCTTCATTTTTGTGCTAAGTGAAACATGGACGACCAGTTTGAAAAGTGCGAAGTATGTAATATCTTAGAATAAAGCTTACCAGACATGAGAATACACGAAGTTATCATATTACAAAATATGACAGAATGTTGTTCATGAACAAAGCAATGTCTGTTAATTGCAAAATGATATGCTTTACTTATTTATTTTAATATGCATCCGGTATACTTAAAGTTGATATATTTCGTAAAAGTGTGAAAGGTCATGTGACGTACTAAACCCATTACTGACTGTTCTTGTGGGCACTATGCTTTCATAGCGTTACTGAGGGAAAAATAGTGCCCGCGAATCGCTTCGCTCGCTCGGGCACTATTCTTTCTTCAGCAACACTATGAAAGCATAGTGCCCGCAAGAACAGTCAATAATAGGTAAATAATCTTCGGACAGATTAGCACAAAAAATAGTTAAAAGTATATGTAGAGCATGGTCATGGAAAAATGTTAACTTTATAATAGGAACATGTACATTTAAAATACTCTCTCTTAAACAATGTGACTGACATTTCAATCTTTTGGTGAGATTGGAAATCTTGTCTGTATTTTAAATTGAAATGAACAAAAGGAAAACCTGTTTGAAAAATCAACTGGAAAAGATTAGTAATTAATATAAATCGGAGTTAGAAATAAAATGCAATCTATTTTCAATCTAATGAATGTTTTGGGGAAATACGCAAATTGCAGAGCAATGTAGTCATTTTTACATGCTCGACGACTGCCGAGCGGCCAATAAACTTGTATTCATGAAACCAGAAGTCCATAGTTTTATGGACTTCTGATGAAACATGCTTGTTATGGATTTACGGTCCAAAGTAACATTCAGTTTCACTCTTCCTATGTCCATAATCCGGATTTTTTTTTTCTGGCACCTTGCGCAGAGAAGACAGCCGACGACTCTTGGAAAGGCACAATTATAGACGAATAACAAGCGAGATAACGAGATCATCCGCATGGCCAACCAAATCTGAAAATTGAAAAATCATATTAAATGAAGTAAAACAGTGGTCTTGGATAATTGGTTCGGATAATTATGTGATACTTTGATATCACTATCAAACAATTCATCGATCGTTTTGTTCGAGTTATCGTTAAGCGTTAGAGCTAACACTACAATTTGGACGTGATCGGTTCTCTTCCCATGCCAAGAGTTTCTTTGGGATGAAGAATATTTACCAATGATATAAATTCATCTTCGCTAGCTAAGTCCACTACATCACAAAGCTCGCTACGCTCATATCGAAGATGGCATAAATCATGTTCTATGGCGGTTACGATAACCGTGAAGATAATCTGAATTTACACATATCGGTACCGTTCTAGTTGGGGCAGGCAGTTTCGGCAGAATTATAACCTCGTGATCTACGGTCCTTGAAATCGTTATATCCCTCCACCAATGTTTTTCCTTCGCTGTCCCCCGCCCAATCAAAGTTGGGGACATCTCAGATGGCAATCGACCATGCGCAACTAGCGTTTCGCGACGTCAAATGTATGGCGTTCGCCGCAGCGTGAGTACTAATAGCTTCATGCACAAAACGATACTAGTAGGGAAAGAGCGGCAGAAGCCTTTTTTTTCAGGGAGGTAACTCTTGGTTCCCTTTTTCCGCCAGGGGGCGCCACCAGTCCCGTATGACGTCACTTCCGGTCTGGGTGAATGGGGCGTGACCTGTGAACATGATAGGACATGTACTGACCTGTCTGTGGGGGTTTTCCACAATGTCGTTCACCTCCGTGTGTCTTCGGGCACCTCCGTGAAATCTTCGGTGATCTCCGTGACATCTTCGGATTTATACACTATACAGGCCTGTATGGGGTATGGGGATGGTCATTTTTGAACATGATAGGACATGTACTGACCTGTCTGTGGGGGTTTTGCCGCCAAAATTCCGCTCACGTCTGCTTGGGCTGGGGGCTGTCACGTGCCGAACACCTGGCTCCCCGAATTGCAACATTGTTGCACGTTCGCTACAATGTTGCGGCATCGTGAACACCTGGTCTGATGCATATGTGTCTGCGTGAGTGACTTCACGTGCCGAACACCTGGCTCCCCGAATTGCAACAATGTTGCACGTTCGCTACAATGTTGCGGCCACCGTGAAGACCTGGTCTGGCGTCTGCGTGAGTGAGCTCACGTGCCGAACACCTGGCTCCCCGAGATCAAGGCATGTCCAGACTTGTTCTGGGTTGTACAGTTCTGCCATGCAGAGGACGGGGACTAGGAATGCATATTAAATCTATAGACAAAGTGTATGGAAATACACGTTTTGGGGTATAGGTGGG
Source organism: Hanleya hanleyi (assembly GCA_036873755.1). Classification (NCBI taxonomy): domain Eukaryota; kingdom Metazoa; phylum Mollusca; class Polyplacophora; order Lepidopleurida; family Hanleyidae; genus Hanleya; species Hanleya hanleyi. The sequence goes on along the minus strand of JAVTVY010015220.1, from coordinate 33,440 downwards.
CCACTAGTGGGTCGATGGAGTCGTATGAGGTATCAATGTGAAGCATTCGTGAAGGCGCATCCGACGGGCTGGGTGTGGGGTTGAAATATCGTCATTCTGCGTATGCGCGGTAGACAAAGGGTATGGAAATAGCCGTTTTGGGGTCTAGGTGGGCCACTAATGGACCGATGGGGTCGAGTGAGGTATCAATGTGAAGCCTATGTGAGGGGCATCCCACTGGGTGGATGTGGGGTCGGAATATCGTCATTCTGCGCATGCGCAATAGACAAAGGGTATGAAAATAGACGTTTTGGGATCTAGGTGAGCCACTAATGAGCCGATGGAGTTGAGTGAGGTATCAATGTGAAGCATATGTGAGGGGGCATCCGATTGGACTAGTGTCTCGGCCGTTGTCAACATTCTGCGCATGCGCAGACAGGGAATTCTGGGAAAAGGGTGTGGAAATAGACGTTTTAGGGTTTAGGTGAGCCCCTAATGATCCTATGGTGTCGTATGAGGTCTTATTTTGAAGCTGTCGTGAGGGAGCATCCACCTGGGCTAGTGCGTCGTTCGTTGTCAATAGTCTGCGCATGCGCAGTCTGGCCGAAGTATAGAAATAGACGTGTTGGGGTTTAGGTGGGCCACTATTGGGCCGATTGGATCGAGTGAGGTATCAATGTAAAGCATACGTGAGGGAGTATCCAACGGGCTGGGTGTGACGTGAAACTGACGTCATTCTGCGCATGCGCAGTAGAGAAAGTGTATGGAAATAGACGTTCTGGGGCCTAGGCGAGCCACTAATGGGCCGATGGAGTCGAGTGAGGTATCCATGTGAAGCATATGTGAGGGAGCAACCGCCTGGAGTAGTGTCTCGGCGGTTGTCCACATTCTGCGCATGCGCAGACAGGGAATTGTGGAAAACGGGTGTGGAAATAGACGTTTTTGCGCTCTAGGTGGGCCACTCATGGTCCGATGGAGTCGAGTGAGGTATCAAAGTGAAGCATTCGTGAAGGAGCATCCAGTCATGGATGGGTGCATGTAAAATTAGGGGTATGACGTCACTTCCGGTTTGGGTGAATGGGGCGTGAACTTGGAACATGATAGGACATGTACTGACCTGTCTGTGGGGGTTTTCCCGCCAGAATTTCGCTGACGTCTGCGCCTGCATCCGGGTATGCATGAGGGTCTGTGTGAATGGGGTGTGACCTGGGAACATGATATGAATGCATGTACTGACCTGTCTGCCCGCCCCGGCCGATGCGCGTGCGTGCGCGGGTTATCGGGAAGTGCGCGGCATCACCGGAAGTGCGCGGATGAATGTCGGGTCAAAAGGTCAAAGGTCACATCCAGGTCAAAAGGTCAAAGGTCTCCCTTTCGGCAAGGTTCGGCAACAATGTTGCGGCATCGATATACAGAGCTTGAACCCAAAACGGGGATTGTAAATTAACCGGGGAAGGATGGGCAGTTCCATTTGCACCAATCAGCGGTCGAGAAAAAGAGCCAATGAGCGATCGATAAAAGAACCAATGGACGGGTACTAGAATTTCGCTCACGTCTGCGCCTACATCCGGGTACTATGAGGCTTTCGCCTACGCCCGCGACTACATCCGGGTACTTCTATGTAGGTGTATAAAAGTGGGAATTTTTAGGGCATTGCTGCATTCATTGGCCTGCTTGACCTGACCAGTCTGAGCCTGCCTGACAAGCCTGAGCCTATCTCTCGAGAGGAGCTACTTGCCTGAGCCTCACCAGCCTGAGCCTGCCTCACCGGAGCTATACCATGAAACGTGGAGAAGATTTTCCAGGGGATCCAGGAGCGCCTCCGGCGCTGTAATCTTTGTTGTTGTTGCTCTCTTTTTGCACTAACCCATCAGAATAGTACGTATCACGGACTACACCCGTAGAGCTACGTATAGGCGCGCATGTCTGGCATGGTCTATAAAACACGTCCCTCTGGATCCCACACCTTCATTTCTACGTTGCAGAGCCATGACGGAAATCCAGCTCTATGCGACTCGCAGTTTACAGCATGCCACCGTGGTTAATTCACTCACGGGTTACCGAGCAGTGGTTCGGTCCATGTTTGCAGATGGCGACGACAACGAGGGGCGACGCCAGATCCTGAAAGAGTTCACAGAAGCGGTCCTCGACAGAGTGCACACGATGAAGTGTGCCATCACCCACCACTACTGGACTATGACAGCCATCCTTGATGCCCGGATTATGGATCACGAGCGCTCACGCCGGAACCAGCGACGGCTCGTTGACCTAGTAATGGTCTTTGCCCTATTGACCCTGACGCTCTGGCAATTACAGCGACAGTAAAAGAACGGCTCTTCAGAGCCTCCACAGATGCGCGTATGTGCAACCGATATATACGAAGGTCAGTCAGAGTGTGTGTCATTCACCGTTCGTCATTGGGTTAAGCATGTCACCAGTCCTACGAGCCATCCTTCCCCTTACACTCCAGGTGGGGTTACACGTCTATGAAGATAACGTCACCCTCGTGGAAGACCGTGGAGGTGTTTACTGGTCGCCCGCTTAGACCTTATCTAATACGGTTACGCTACACCGTGACGGCTGGACCAAATTTAAACGGGTGTTGAGCGGTGAGCTCGACGGAAACCTCATCCACATAGACAATGCCATCTACGTACACCATGTACCCTTCTTCCCATGCCTGGGCCGTTACCAAGACCCTACGCGAGGCTTCACCCTAGACTCCGATTTGTGGACAGCCTTCGAGAAAGTGGCGCCTATTGTGGACCAGCTGTTTACACCGGACGAGCGGTCAGCTGTTCAGTTGGAGTGGGCCCGTGCCCTGAGTGGAGCGGCGGCAGTACCCAATGAACAAATGTCTAGCAACGAAGCGGAGGCAGACGATGATGCCATTGATTATCCGGCTAGACTCAGTCAGCCCAGTGACATGACCACCCGATCCTTGATCTCACGGGGTTGTCCCTATAAATACGAGAGACAGTCAAATCTTCTACCATTCACGTACTGACCATGACGGAGCATATAATACGGGCGTATCTCAGCTTGACCCCCGAGGTCTTCCTGCACGTTTATGCGGATAAGGTCGATATCAACGAGGAGGTGGGAGACATCTGTGATGCGGACCCTACACAACCGTGCCCGGCTCACATTCGTCTGTCCCGAGAGGGCTGGACCAAATTCAAACGAGTGTTGTCTGGTGAACTGGACGGCGACCTCATCCACTTGTGTCACGATGTGTACATCCGACGCGGCCCCTTCTTTGCTCAATTGGCTCGGCTAGATGGGGGTACAGTCCATTTTACCCTTCACCCTGATCTATGGTCTGCATTGGAAGATGCCGTGGTAGATGTGGATCAAGTGCTTACGGAGGAAGATCGGTCATCAGACGAGTTGGACTGGTCATTTACCATGGACAATGTGCTGGCAGAAGTCAACGAAGAAAATCAGAAAGAAACTCCGGCACAAGATATACCCGTTATAAATAAACGATAGAGCCAGGGTCCATCATCATTTGTCACCATGAAGAGCTGGGAGAAGGTGTTGGATAACTTATACTACAGTCCCGACAGTCCGGCGGCCTATAGTGCATTGTCGGCTCTCTATCGAGCGGCCAAACCCCAGGGGATACAACGTGCTCAAGTTCGAGATTGGTTAAGAAAACAAGACACCTATACCTTACATCGAGCTGCCCGTCGCCATTTTCTACGGAACCGGGTCATCGTGGGAGGACTAGATGCCCAATGGCAAGCGGATTTGGTCGATATGAGCGCCTTTGCCAAACACAACGATGGGAATCGGTATATCTTGACGTGCATCGATATCCTGTCGAAGTATGCGTGGGTGGTACCCATCCGGACGAAAACGGGGGCGAATCTCATAGCGGCGTTCAAGGACATCTTCAAGACCGGGCGCAAACCCATGTATTTGCAAACCGACGAAGGCACGGAATTCCTCAACAGACCGTTCCAACAGTTTCTGAAAGCCCAGAAGGTGTTTTTCTTCCATACGTACAACGAGACCAAGGCTTCCGTGGTGGAAAGGTTCAACAGGACATTCAAAGGCCGCATGTATAAATATTTCACCTATAAGAATACAAGGCGGTGCATCGATGTTCTCCCGAAACTTGTGAGTGGTTACAATCGAGCCTAACACCGGAGTATAGAGAGAGCCCCCATTACCGTGACCCAACGCATTGAAGCCCAAGTCCGGCGTGTCTTGTACCCCAGGCAATCGCAGCGAACGACGAAGGAGGTGTACAAGGTCGGGGGCCCTGTACGGATCAGTCAAATCAAAGGTCAATTTGAGGAAAGTTACTTGCCCAACTGGAGCAATGAGCACTTCCTGATTAAACGGCGCCTACCCCGACAGCAGCGAGTCTATGAACTGGAAGATCTTCAAGGGGAACCGTTGCTAGGGACGTTTTACAAGACGGAATTACAGCCTGTCGTAAAAACACAGCAAGACTACTACACGGTGGAGCAGATTTTGAAAACGGAACGTCGGCGTGTTAAACTGTTTCATTTCGTCAAATGGCAAGGCTGGCCCAGTTCCTTCAATTCCTGGGTGGCGGCCAACCAGGTGAAACGACTATAAAGCCAGACACCACTACCGTCATCCTTCATTCCACGTTCGACCACGGTGCTATGGACAAGCAGCAGCTGCCTCTGAACACAGCGTCTCCCAAAACGCGCAAAGCGCAAGTGGGCTTTGTGGTGATATTGCTAACCCTGCTGAGTGTGGAGGTGTGTTTTACGACGTAGCCTATGTCAGCACGCTACTTAACCAACTTAGAACTCCAGCTGTGAGTGGCAGTGAAACCAGTCTACAGATAGCAGCAGTGACCTCCGTGATCGAAACGAGCCCAGTCATCATCACCACCAAACCCCGTGTACAAGCCACATCGAGCTCCACACCGAGTATACAGTCAACACCTACAACAAGTACACCCACTACGTCTGAAAACCCACCGGATTTCATCCCTCACAGTGAACAGACAACGACGACTGACGTTATACCCACCACCATCATCACTCACAGTGAACAGACAACGACGACCGACGTTGTACCCACCACCACCACCACCACCACCACTCCAGTTCACTCGTATCAAATTTACAAGAGCGGGTTACCACAACAGCGCATACAACTCGAACCATGGACCCTCGGTGGCAGCATCCCTTCACTTGCGTCATCGCAGGACCGACGGGCTCCGGCAAAACGCACTTCGTCAGGAAGCTCCTTGAACACGCCGACAGCATGATCACCCCACCCATTGCCCGAGTCGTGTGGTGTTACGGAGAATGGCAGGCTGCGTATGCAGCAATGCCTCACATCACGTTCGTGGACGGCCTACCCAACCTGGCCGATTTGGAACCCGACACCTTGGTGGTTCTGGATGATCTCATGGCGGAGACGGATGCGCGGGTGACCCAACTCTTTACCAAGGCAGCCATCATCGACAGCTCAGCATCATCTACATTGTGCAGAATCTGTTCAGTAAAAACAAAGAACATAGGAACATCAGCTTAAATGCCCACTACCTGGTGGTCTTCAAAAACCCGAGAGATACCACTCAACTGCTGCACCTGGCGAGACAGATGTATCCCGGCCGCACACCGTTTGCGTTGAAAGCCTTCAAGGATGCGACAACCCCTCAGCACGGGTATATGCTCTTCGACCTCAAGCAAGCCACCCCCGACCACCTTCGACTACGGACCGGCATCTTTCCCGGAAAGACCCACCACGTGTACATCCAAAAATAATGTAAACACACCCACAGTGGCTCCCCCAGCTGGAGTGTGTGTTTGATGATGGGGATAATAAAAAGAATTAATACCACAGCATGGTTGACTTAGTCTCTGTTCTCTGAGGTAGATAAAAAGAGCAGAGTTGTGAGTTCTAGCATTAGTTGTACATGATGTCTGCGCGAGTACGGAAGCACGCTCCGACGCTCCGTGTATTGAAGACGGCACCACCCGAGTTGGTCCGAACCATTGTATGCGGTGCGGACCCTGACCTTGTACGCTGTCTGTGCGAGATCGGGTACAACCTGTTAAAAGGCAACGTTCCCCCACTGACTCCGGCTCAGAAGACCAAGTTGGCCAAGCATAAGACAGGTCTCCGAACCCTAGTCCAGAAGCTGTTACAAGGCGGCTTTCTCGGGGCCATCTTAGCACCGTTGGCCGCGTCCGTGTTGGGTCCAGTATTGGGTGGACTCTTCGGGCGACAATGAACCACACGAAAAAAATGGTCCTCGTCGAACCACGGTTCCTTCAAAACCTCCAATCGCCCTACCCTGTTCCACCTACGATGAAGACCATAAACACCCTCGATGGAGAGATGCAACAGATCTTACAGAGACCGGGGTTAAGCGACAGTGAGAAAGTACAACGGTACAATGAGACCCTTCAACGGTACATGACGTTCATGGACGAATACAAAATCCTCTCTACCCCACCACCACCACCACCACCACCACGCTACACACCGCCGACCTCAGTACCGCTCCAACAGCCGCCATTACCAGGGGTACCACCCACAGCCCCACAGTGGGTGGAAGACGAAGTGCTGAAGAGTGTACCTGCATCGTTCAAGAAACAAGCTGGCCTGGTATTACAACGGATGAAACAGAATCCTAACATGACTCGGAATGATAAAGGCGAACTCCTGGTACAGAATCAGGTGGTCCCCGGGACCCACATGACGAATTTAGTGAATGACCTGATGCGTCAACGCAGGTCGCACACAGATCCTCGAGGATGGGAGGTCTTCGCTCAAGGCTTGAAAGACATGCATGTGCCACAGGAATTGGTGGGGAATCCCCACCGCTGGGCCTTTATGCAGCGGACCCAGCAATCGCCGAGTGGCCCACTACCTTCTTGGGAAGCCGAATGGGAACCGGAGTCACCCCCCCCAAAACACCACCACAACGGGCACCTTCTTTTCATGCCTTTAAAAAACCACCCTTGATCAGGACACCCCACATCTCCAGAGCCGTGACACGTAGCAAGTCACCGCGACGAACACGACGCCGGACATAACCGCCCAAGGCCTGGAACACCTATTAAAACCAACAGCAGCAGCAGGACAGCTCAGTCGCCATGTTTTACCTCACCCTAACCAGTAACAGTTCGCTGGATGTGTTTCCTGACAACACCTTGGCCAAGTACGTCACCCAGTTACCGCAACCGTTGCATTTACCTGGACGATGTGGCCTCGTGGATATCCAATACCCTTACTCGTGGTACAACGTGCGAGCCAATGAAGTGTGGTACGAGGTGACCTACGAAGGCAAAAACACCCGACTCACCCTCCCCGAAGGCCAATACGATACCCCCAAGGAGTTCATACAGGGGCTGAGTCCTATCCTACAGCAAATGCTGGGTCTCGCTCACCCGACCTACACGGGTCCATCCGAGGACCATGGCCACATCCCGATGGATATGAAGTCGGGTATGTACGGACTCATCGTGGGCGATATCAACACACATTCGGTTACAGGTGGGCACAATTAAAAAGACGTATGGAGATCAAATCACGCATAGTTTCACTCACATGCTCTACCTGCCCGTTCGACAAACCGACATCAACACTATCACGGTGGATATAAGAGATGACACGGGACGACCGGTGGCATTCGAACGAGGAAAAGTGGTGCTGACACTTCATTTTCGACAAGCACGTGCTCCCCACTTTGTATAATGAAAGTACCTTACGAGTGCGATGCACGGAGCTATATGGACTATTATGCCCAACAGGCCGGGGGTGGCTTTCCGGTCTTTAGCGGTGCACGCATGCAACGAGGACATGGGCTGGGGAACATACTCGGCAGCATCGTCAAAACGTTCCTACCCTTGGTGACGCGTGGGGTGAAAGCGATCGGCAAACAAGCGGTACGCAGTGGACTGCAAGTCGCCGGTGATGTCTTGGGGGTACAGCACCCAAAGAAGCCTTGAAACGGCGGGCCAAAGAAGCGGGCGGCGTCTTGGTGGCCAAAGCACAACGCACCATAGGGAATAAAAGACCTGCACCAGTCGACGACCGACCCAGCGACGACGCACATCGAAGACCCAGGATATCTTTTCTTAAACATGTCCTTAATCCACGCAGAGTCCTGCCCCTCCACCAACAGTGAATTTGATTTGTGGACCGTGCCGCCTACACAGACCAGTGCCGAACAAGGATTATGGGTGGAGCATCTCCCGCTCTCCAGTATCAACGAAACAGGGCCCATCGAGTTCACCATCAGTAATGCGGATACGGCCTATGTGGATTTAGCCCATACATACTTGTATGTGAAAGCCAAGGTCGTCAATGGGGATGGCTCCAGAATCATCCAAGCTGCGACGGTGGGCCCGACGAATCTCTGGCTGCACTCGATGTTTCAGCAGGTGGATATTTTTCTCAGCGACAAACTCATCAGTGACTCGACCAACACGTACCCCTATCGAGCCTACATCGAGACACTGTTGTCGTATGGACGAGAGGCTAAAAAATCTCAGCTGACAGCCGCTTTATTCTACCAGGACACAGCTGAGCACATGGACATGGTGGGCAATGAAGGATATAACAAACGGAAGGCTTTCACTGCGAACGGCGCCTCGGTGGATCTCATGGGTCGACTACACGCTGATATTTTCATGCAAGACCGGTACCTCCTGAACAAGATCCCCATCAAAATTCGACTGATACGGGCGCCTCCGACCTTCGCCTTGATGGCCACTAACGTAGATGGGCATGCAGCTGACTATAAGATTGTTATCCAAGACGCAGTGCTGTATGTCCGAAAAGTGAAACCGAATCCAGCCGTTCAACTGGGACACCTCAAAGCCTTAGAAACAAAACCAGCCCAGTACCCTATCCGACGTGTACAAACCAAAGTGTTCTCTGTGCCTGCTGGAAATATGAGCGCCAACAAAGAAAACCTGTTCCTGGGAGAACTACCCAAGCGATTGATCCTGGCCTGTGTGGAAAATACCAGTTTCAGCGAAGCCTACCCAGAGAATCCGTTTGACTTTAAACATTTCGGCATCAATTTTGTGGCCCTGCATGTGGATGGACAACAGGTCCCAGCCACGGCCTTAACACCGAACTTTCGGCGCAGGAATTTCATTCGAGCCTATCAGAGCCTGTTTACAGCCACCGGTCAAATCGACCAGGACGAAGGGAATATGATCAGTCGGGAGGACTACGCCAACGGATACACGTTGTTCTGTTTCGATCTCACCCCCACCTTAGAGAACGACCATCAGCTGGCCCTGGCCAAGCAAGGCAATTTACGGTTGGAAATCCACTTTGCACGAGCCCTCGGGACCACCGTCAATGTGATCTGCTACGCCGAGTTTGACAACATCATTCAAGTGGACAAGGCGCGCAACGTCCTGTGTGACTGTTCCACCTAACATGGATACAGACCAGATAACCACCGTGCTGGAGAATGACCCAGGGATACGTATGGTTTTTCAAGGGGTGTTCGCCCGAGATGTGTTCCCATTAGACCGTATGTATCCTGCTGCATACGTTCTCAACACGGACCCGATGGATCGACCCAGTGAACACTGGGTGGCCGTGTACTTGACAGAAGCGCAGGGCGAATACTTTGACCCGTACGGCCTGCCACCCTTCCATCCCGATTTAACAGACTTCATGGATCAAGGCACAGAGACGTGGTATTGGAACAGTGAAACGTTGCAAAGTCTGACCAGTAGCGTGTGCGGACAATATTGCTTGTTTTACCTGTACCATCGATGCCGGGGCAGAACCTTATCTACCATCGTACAGATGTTTGACGAGTACCCCAAGGCCGAGGACCGCGATGTACTCGTATATGACTGGGCCGCCCATCATTTCAATGTACAAGCCCCGTTCTGGGCTTAAGTTCTTTCAATGTACAAGTCCCCTGTTCTGGGCTTAAGTTTACAAGCCCCCTGTTCTGGGCTACAGTTCTTTCAATGTACAAGCCCCCTGTTCTGGGCTTCTGTTGTCACGTGGTTGTTCTCACGTTGTTGTTGTTAGTTATTGTTGAATAAAAAACAAAATGAGATCTCATCCAAAAAAACTCTGTCTTGTGTGTTTTCTATATGAGTATAATGCATGAAACTGGCTTTGAACACCGTTTTAGCCAATCAGTGGCCTAGAATGGAGCCAAAGGCAACCCATCCATGTCCAGAAAACCTTACCCGGGTGTACAAGAACCCGGATGTGGGCGCGGGCGTAGGCGAAAGCATCCTAGTACCCGGATGTAGGCGCAGACGTGAGCGAATTTCTAGTACCCGTCCATTGGTTCTTTTATCGATCGCTCATTGGCTTTTTTTCTCGACCGCTGATTGGTGCAAATGGAACTGTCCATCCTTCCCAGGTTAATTTACAATCCCCGTTTTGGGTTCAAGCTCTGTATATCGATGCCGCAACATTGTTGCCGAACCTTGCCGAAAGGGAGACCTTTGACCTTTTGACCTGGATGTGACCTTTGACCTTTTGACCCGACATTCATCCGCGCACTTCCGGTGATGCCGAGCACTTCCGGATAACCCGCGCGCGCGCGGCCGGGGCGGGCTGGGCCGGGTCGCCAAAAACCCCACAGACAGGTCAGTACATGCATTTCTATCATGTTCCAAGGTCACGCCCTATTCACCCAAACCGGAAGTGACGTCATACCCCTAATTTTACATGCACCCATCCATGACTGGATGCCCCTTCACGAATGCTTCATTTTGATACCTCACTCGACTCCATCGGACCATGAGTGGCCCACCTAGACCGCAAAAACGTCTATTTCCACACCCGTTTCCCACAATTCCCTGTCTGCGCATGCGCAGAATGTGGACAACCGCCGAGACACTACTCCAGGCGGTTGCTCCCTCACATATGCTTCACATGGATACCTCACTCGACTCCATCGGCCCATTAGTGGCTCGCCTAGGCCCCAGAACGTCTATTTCCATACACTTTCTCTACTGCGCATGCGCAGAATGACGTCAGTTCCACGTCACACCCAGCCCGTTGGATACTCCCTCACGTATGCTTTACATTGATACCTCACTCGATCCAATCGGCCCAATAGTGGCCCACCTAAACCCCAACACGTCTATTTCTATACTACGGCCAGACTGCGCATGCACAGACTATTGACAACGAACGACACATTAGACCAGGCGGATGCTCCCTCACGACAGCTCTAAAATAAGACCTCATACGACACCATAGGATCATTAGGGGCTCACCTAAACCATAAAACGTCTATTTCCACACCCTTTTCCCAGAATTCCCTGTCTGCGCATGCGCAGAATGTTGACAACGGCCGAGACACTAGTCCAATCGGATGCCCCCTCACATATGCTTCACATTGATACCTCACTCAACTCCATCGTTTCATTAGTGGCTCACCTAGATCCCAAAACGTCTATTTTCATACCCTTTGTCTATTGCGCATGCGCAGAATGACGATATTCCGACCCTACATTCACCCAGTGGGATGCCCTCTCACATAGGCTTCACATTGATACCTCACTCGACCCCATCGGTCCATTAGTGGCCCACCTAGACCCCAAAACGGCTATTTCCACACCCTTTGTCTACCGCGCATGCACAGAATGACGATATTTCAACCCCACACCCAGCCCGTCGGATGCGCCTTCACGAATGCTTCACATTGATACCTCATACGACTCCATCGACCCACTAGTGGCCCACCTAGACCCCAAAACGTGTATTTCCATACACTTTGTCTATAGATTTAATATGCATTCCTAGTCCCCGTCCTCTGCATGGCAGAACTGTACAACCCAGAACAAGTCTGGACATGCCTTGATCTCGGGGAGCCAGGTGTTCGGCACGTGAGCTCACTCACGCAGACGCCAGACCAGGTCTTCACGGTGGCCGCAACATTGTAGCGAACGTGCAACATTGTTGCAATTCGGGGAGCCAGGTGTTCGGCACGTGAACTCACTCACGCAGACACATATGCACCAGACCAGGTGTTCACGATGCCGCAACATTGTAGCGAGCGTGCAACAATGTTGCAATTCGGGGAGCCAGGTGTTCGGCACGTGACAACCCCCAGCCCAAGCAGACGTGAGCGAAATTCTGGCGGGAAAACCCCCACAGACAGGTCAGTACATGTCCTATCATGTTCAAAAATGACCATCCCCATACCCCATACAGGCCTGTATATTGTATAAATCCGAAGATATCACGGAGATCACCGAAGATGTCACGGAGGTGACCGAAGAGACACGGAGGTGCCCGAAGACACACGGAGGTGAACGACATTGTGGAAAAAACCCACAGACAGGTCAGTACATCATGTCCTATCATGTTCACAAGTCACGCCCCATTCACCCAGACCGGAAGTGACGTCATACGGGACTGGTGGCGCCCCCTGGCGGAAAAAAGGAACCAAGAGTTACCTCCCTGGAAAAAAGGCTTCTGCCGCTCTTTCCCTACTACTAACGATCCCAGAAGGTAGGTTTTTCCTCACTTCCCTGGGATATGGGCTGACTATCTGAGGTCAAGCTCTCCGTATCAATAGATAGACTCTCAACAGTCTGTTTCGATGTCAGTCGGTGGACTCTCAGAATCAGCTGGCGTATTCTCAGCATCCGCCTCAGTGGACTCCTCGGTGTCTTCATTCCCATGTATATTATTCTGGTGTCGCATCATATCGTAATGTGTGGTGAACGTACGTTTGCACTCAGAGCATTTATAGTCCATGTACCAAGACCCCAAATTTCACCGATCGGTACCACTCGAGGTGGCAAATTCTAGTAATGTTTTTCGAAGAGATACATGTATGTAGATGTTGTCCATATGTGATAACCGTTGCAGATCGGTAGCTTAACGGTAGCAAAACACACTTTCTTAACCTCACCCCTGCTCGTATTCCGGACTCAAAGAATGAGGGCAGGGGAATGGTTCCTCGTGTATATTAGTTATTTCTATCCCTGAAGAGCTGAAACTTCACATACTTTGTGGGAAGGGCCTTGTCCATTAGCACAAGTTAACATACCTTAATATTACCCTTGTATAATGTCATAGCGACGTAATAATATGTGGCAGCATTTATTGTCGAAATTTCGGTTGCTTTTCCAACTGGTTTTTCCGAGTCTGCTGGCACCATGTGACGTATCAACTTTGGTAAATGCTCTTTGTATTTGTAGGTATTTGTATGTAGATTTCGCCCATATGTGCTAACACTTGCAGATCAGTAACGTAGTGGTAGTTATGGTACACTTTCTGAACCCTCCCCGCCCATCACATTGTGCACTCACATTTGGGGGGTGGGGTATGATTTCTTGGATATTTTAATTATTCCTGTTGCAAGAGAGCTATAACTGTTCACCTCCTGCATATGAGGTATTCGCCTTCTGTAAACAAGTTAACGGGGTGCGAAATGATCATATTTATGACGTCAAAGTGGCGTCATAACATGAGTAATAATTTATTTTTAAATTTTTCGCTACGAAAAATGTTGCTGGTAAATCTTGAGGCAACAGATTCGGTTCATTTTTTGTAAGGGGTATTTGCATGCAAATGCTATCCATCTGAGAGAGCCGTTGTATATCGGTAGTTTATGGGTTGTTATAGTACATTTTCCGGAACCTACCTCTTTCTGTATTCTCAACCCAAGTTTGCAGGTAGGGTATGGTCCTTCCGATATTTCCATTATGGTTAGATAGCTGAAAAGTACCAACCTGTATCTCCATGCTCTTTTTTAATGAAGCATCTATTGAAACCATCTGATGCTGTGATGACGTCACCGCGACTGAATAATAATGATGATAATTTTGGGGTTATTTTATTTTCTCATTTTTACTTGAACCAAATGAAGTGGTAAATCCTGTTATGTTTCTTTGAAGAGCGTAAGCGGCCAAACAGTGACCGTACGGAAGACATGGAGAAGGACAATTAAGGACATATTTCGAGATATTGCGATATAGCCATTGATTCTCATCTTGACTACCAATCGTCTTTCCTATCCGTATCTTCCCACCATATTTTGTTCTTCTGTCATTATTGGTATGAATCTGACGAAATGGAATTTTCCTCTTAATCTACCATATTCGGCCTCCAGACTTTTGTTATAATTGCAATTAACCTTGATGAGTGCAAATACTTTCTCAATTTACAAATGCTACAGTATGGTCACCCTTTATGTTGGCCACCTTAGAATTTGCATCGTTTTTAAGACGTTACCCTTTCTTTCCATCTTGGCCACCGATTGTTTGCTAATCCAGGTTGGTCAACGCGGTATCCCAGCAAATTTTGTGCTTTAGTCCTGCAAACGTGTTGAACGGGTAATCCACTCGGTGGTGCCAACTGCAAATTTGTTTCTTAGCCAGAGATGGCCATATGTGTTAGATGTTTGTATTTGAAATGCAATTTCAAATTAATGTTTGCTTCTTAAAATGCATAAACATTGTCCTTTTAGAGCTTTTCTGAAGATTTTGATACCACTATTACCCAAGGGCATTATTCCGTGAAAGCTGCTGCCTGCTGGGAGCTGCATAAATGCACGCCCAATGGCCTCTTTCAGAGATTGCAAAAGATAGAGATACAGAAAATCCACCAACATCGTCTCCAGACACACATGGTGGATCTACTGATGAATCTGATGGTGGCAAAATATCCAGGAAATCAACAAGGTGATTCCTTGGTGACTCCAGCCCCGCTACCAGGCCATTCCCTCCCTCTATCTCTTCTACTGTCGAGAGCCCTAGCAAACGGCTTTTTCGAACGTAAATAATTCATTCATGACGTCGCGTACTCTGTCAGCCAATCAAGTGATTCGCTTTGCTTTGATCAAAGGTCATAGGGGTCCGGCGCTGAGGTCGGAATGTCAGTGTGCGTCATTCAGGATCTCAGCCAAACAGAAGCGCCACAAAACCACTCCATAATTAGCTGTTTAAATGAAAGTCAACTCGTCTCATGAATGTTAAGGTAGACCATGGTATTCGCGATGATGATTCGTACCTGGGTGTATAACTTTGGTCCGAATGAAAACGAATATATTAAGGGAACCATGCATACGTGGTAACGTCATCATAGGCTCCGTCATCAATCGGATTGAAGCCGATACTCGATAGTGAAATGCTGCAAACCTGAAACTGGACTAACAGACTGTGACCCTGCTCGACTGGGATGGCTGCTGAAAGGGAGTATCATATATCCTGTTAACATCTTTGGTAGAATATGAAAAATGTCAGCGTTGATGCAGAGAGTATGCCTACAACGTCAGCTGCAGAGACGGATAGTTCGATAACAATGTTCAGAAATTATTTCACTTCCAATCAAACTAACTGCCCATATGCCATTATGGTGAAATGATTTGCCTTAACTTAGGCACATGGATGGCCAGGCAGTTTGGAAATATTGTTTGGAAGTTGAATATAGCTAAATCCTTTGAAATCGTGTCTGTGACAGGTTTTGCTTTTCAGATAACCATACACCATTATACAAATGATGAATGGTCCCTGCATCATTAAAACTACAGGATCATCGCACCAACCTGCCCTAATTACACATTCATGACCTGTTCTGGAGATTTGTGATGGTGATACTATCGTGTATAACACTCAGGGAATTTCTGCATCAATAATCGAAAGCCCTTATTCACAAGACGCCAATAACTCGAACTTCTACACAGGCAAAGCAAGGTAGTATTTATTTTATGCAAGGAAATTTGACAACAGTTTCGAATGATGCTGAAGTTGAAGACATCAAGATGTTCGTTTCATATCATCAAATCTGGTTGAACGTTCATATTGGTCGTATACTAAAATCTCCATACAGCCTCATCATTACTGTTGACAATTGTCGATGTCGGATTGGTTCAATAGTTGATACCGGTATCCATTTTTCATCACATACCATGCAATTATGGTTAGAAACGATTTCGAGCTGACAAAACCGGTCAGACGCATTTTATTGAATTGAACAGAATAGTCTCTAGACTTGAATTCTTTGTGGCTTTGGTGGTTAAATCTTATACAATCCCTTTGTCTCTTCCATCCACTGACGCTACCCTATTTAATACCACACCTAAAAGCGGTGGTAAAGTAACCTGAGTTTGTCGACGTTGAAAACTTGACACGAAATCGCCTGTGCATTCAATCGCCCACGCTGATGTTAGCAATCTACTCCTGCCACATATACGATATTGTACTCCTGCCAACAAGATTCTGGTTCCGTTCTTAACACACATTCAAGTTCTCACGCTGGGGCGAGATATTACCAAGCTGCCAGTATGTATTTGGGATGGACACTCAACAATCATGATACATGTTGCGCAGGAAATGTACTCTATGTTTAGTAGAAATTGTCAACACAAAATAGTAAAACTAGATCGACAATATATTTTTACGCAACACTACCATGAGTTAAATTTGCTCTCGCTCTCCCATCGTTTGGCATGTATTTGCATCGAAGAATCTACTATTATTTAATCGATGGGATATTATCATTTTAATATAACTGTTCTCATTCACCCCCAAATGGCAAATAACACCTCCAGCTCACACTTATAATGAAAGAGATAAAAGACATGTATATATGTGTTACTCTGGCGAGATACGATGATGTAATTAAACGTTTCATCAATTTAGCATTTTGTCATAGCATAGGACTAGAATGTATAGGGTATAATCGTTTAGCTCTTTAGACATAGATTTAAAGAAAATATCTGGGGGGCCACACCCCGTTACCCCAACGTTTGGCTTGGAGTAAAGATAAGGCCAGGTTTCATAAAACGAGCTATAATTACCCTATAAACTACTGAACTTCAAGGTTATAACCTATCGGTAACAACTACATAATAATACCACTTTAGAAAACATTGATGGGATCTGCTACCTCAAATGGCACCAACTGAATAGGAAGTATGTATTGAAAATGGACTAAACGGCCGGCAAAATCTGATTTTCCGTTTATGACGTCATAGTGACGTCTTCAAGGGATTTTGTTAAAAAAAAATTCTATTGATTTCTATAATCAAGGACCTAAACTTAGTGAGTGGAAAATTTCAGCCCTCTAGCAGCAAGAATGATAAAAATATGCGAGAAACCATAACCCACCCCCCCATATTTGGTTTAAGAATGGGGACGGGGTAGGGTTCCGAAAGTGTGCTATAACTACCCATAAGTTGCCGATCTGCAACTGTTATCACGTTTGGCTAACATCTACATAGAAATACCTCTTCAATGAACATGAATCGAATCTACTATGCAAAGTGGTACCAGCAGAAATTGAAAAAAATCAATTTGAAAATGGACAAAAAAAGACAAGAAACTGCTCACTGGGTTATTGCGTCACTGTGACGTCACCAAATGCTTATGTGACATAATGTCTGCCTCTTTCAATAGAAGAGTACCTATGCCCGAAGTGTGCGAAGTTTTACATCTCTAGAGTGAAGTATAAGAAAAATATCCGAGGGACCATACCCCACCCCCCAAGTTTGGATTTAGAACTGCGAAAGGGGTAGGGTTGAAAAGGCGTGGTATACTACCCTTACGCTACCGATCTGCAACGGTTATCACATATGGATAACATCTACAGACATCTACCTCTTCAAAACACATTACTAGAATTTGCCACCTCAGGTGGTTCCAGTTTCGACTCTGGCCCATGGACTATTATAACCCATGTTGACGGTTGAACGTCGGCTGTGCACGGGTTTTGGCATACGCTTGCTTTTAGGGACAGGAACGCCCGCCAACGCCCAGTTTAACATTTCAACGCCCTGGAGAAATAGCTCAGAAGTCTGATTGTTCTAGATTGTCCATGTAATTTAAAATAATTCATTGGAATGCAGTGACGCCCGGTCAATGACCGTCGTTACGCCTTAGCGCCGTATCTTAACGCATTAACGCCTGTCGTTTCGCCTTAACGCCTGTCTCAATGCCTTAACGCCCGATCGTAACGCCGTAACGCCCTAGCTTAACGCCTTAACGCCCTATAGTAACGAGGTCTAACACCTCAACGCGTGTGACATAGCACCATAGCCCGCGGAGCATAGGATACACCAGGGTGCGAGTGTACCACACATGCGTTAAGGTGTTAGAGCTCGACGTGCATTCCGGGAGATTAACATGGGAGAAAAATGACATATGCATGTAAACTAGTATTCAGGGGCAGATAACTCTCGCTGCATCTTCCTCGGACATGTCAATTAACATTGAAGTACTTGAAGGACATATGAAGTCGTATTCAGGGGCAGATAACTCTTGCTGGGTCTAAACGCCAAGTTTCGAAAGGGCACGTAGACGACTCGTGACCCTCTAAAATGGCATGAAAAGTCACATTGGCATGGAAAATTTGCCTATGACTTTTGTGACGTCACTTCCGACTGGTTTCGGTCACGTGACCTGAAGTGACTTTTGACCCCTGCGCATTCCCACTAGGAGCAATGATAAACCATCTCTACACCAAAACGTCCATGCCTAGGCCCTTTGTCTACTGCGCATGCGCAGAATGACGTCAGTTCCACACCTCACTTGTCTATTCGGATGCTCCTCCACGAGTGCTTCACTATGACACCTTCCACGGCCCATTCGGGTCAATACTGGTCCCTCTCGACCCCAAAAAGTTCATTACCATGCGTTTTTTCGGCTGCGCATGCGCACCATCGCCCCATCTTCCACGCCACTCTCGTCCACTCGGATGCTCCTCCACGAGTGCTGCACTATTGCAACCCCCATGACCCATTCGGGCCAATACTGGCACCCTTCGACCCCAAAACGTCAGTTTCCATGCGTTTTTTCTATTGCGCATGCGCGCCATAGCCCCTAGGTCCACGCCACTCTCCTCCAGTCCGATGCTCCTCCACGAGTGCTACATATTGACACCTCCCACGGCCTAATCGGACCAATAGTGGTCCACTTCGACCCCAAAACATCCATTCCAATGAACTTTGTCTAGTGCGCATGCGCGGAATGACGTCAGTTCCACGCCACAATCATCCAGTCAGATGCTTCTCCGGGTGTTTTTCACAATGACACCTCCCACGGCCCAATCGGACCAATACTGGTCTCCCTCGACCCCAAAACGTCCATTCCAGTGCCCTTTTTCTACTGTCCATGCGCGGAATACGTCAGTTCCACGCCACATCCATCCAGTCGGGTGCTCCTTCACGAGTGCTTCACTATGACACCTCCCGCGGCCCAATCGGACCAATAATGGTCCACCTCGACCCCAAAACATCCACCCCCAACCTGCCTATGGAGTACGCATGCGCAATCAAAACTTTTCAGCGAAAGCCATCCAATGACTTCGAGACTCCTGCCATCGTCTTCCACGTATTGAGACAGAAAAAACAAGGTGCCACACTCCATACCGCAAATGATCATGCGTGGGTTCCCCATTGGACCTATATCATAGCCGATTGATCTGCCTCTGGTATTTTCAACCTTGCGTGGTAGGATCTGACTCGTGGTGCAGTGGATAACGTGCCCGCTTCTAGAGGCGCGCAGTACGGGTTCGATTCCAGCTAGAGCCAGGGAGGATTCCCCTTCTCTCGCTGTATGTCCATGTATGGGGGTTATAACTTAGAAACTATGCCCGGGACCCCGAAAATTCAGACGAAGCGACCACCCGCGTATTTGAAATAAGTCTCGTTGACATGGGACTACTTTCTGTCCACGGAGGCTTCTCCCCGGAACCGGAAGGGACCGCATGATCGCCGGACATGACCGCATCACCGCGAAGGAATATACCCCCCCGGGGTCACTTTCGATCACGTGACCGGAAGTGCACTCAATGACCTTCGCCGGAACTATAGTGACCTTGACCTCCATGTTACGTCCACAATTAGGTCACGAAAGTAGGTCAATTGGTGTACAGCGGTCTTTTCCATACTACTGAGCACCAAGCTTCTAGCAAACCACAAACTTGATTGCATGACGCCCTAACGGGAAGCTTAGTGGGAATCAAGGGCGTATACTCTTTACGCCAGTAGAATTTAAGAAATTTAAATATTTCTTTAATTCTACACAAAAAATCCTTTTTCATTGCAAACGCTCATGGTCAAAAATAACATCGAACAGCGTCGACGAACGTCTGAAATTGTTCTTTTATCTATCTTCGTGTATTTCATGTATATTTTAGTAGGGATTTTTAATATATCTGAAATATGAGACCTTCAAGCGAATGTGATGTGACAGAAGATACGGTAATATTGGCATTCGATTAGTTTTAAATTGAGTCACGGATTATCTGCTATTTGCTTTCTAACACAACTTCCGAGGTTATCGCGTATTTCGTTGGAACTTTTACAATTAAAAAAACCCGGAGAAAATGGGTTTGGTGTAACGATCATTTAATGATTCTTAACGTTTGTAACATGAAGTATTAGCGAAAAGCGTTTACACATACCGTTGTTAGTCCACTTGGCGTATTTATCTCCGAGGGAGTAGAGGAATACGGGAAAAGGCGGTTTCTGTTCCCACTCACAGATGCCCGAATGGTCCTTAAGACAAATCCAACCGTAGTCGTCAACACAGCGGTCATGGGGTCCGGATATATAGAATCGTCTTCTCTCATAGCTGTAACGTGAAATCGTACCGGTACATGTGGACAAAGATAGTCTTGTGGAAGGTACATATGCATACAACTTTAACGAACAGTTCTCACTTGTGTAGATGACGATAGGGCTCGAAATTATACCGAAGCGGACTTCCGGATGCTATAAATTCCGCCACATGTCTACAGCCGTTTAAGACATTGATAAAATCATAGCCGGAACCTGCTAACTACATTTTATTATTGCAGTTTGTATGTACAAACTAACATGCTATGAATCATATATTTTTTCCATATTTAGAGTTGTATGTGTATGCTTGAATTTGAATGAATAATCTATTCAATTAATTTGTATTTTGTGATAGATATGTAAATATAGTCGATGAAAATAGCTCCGTCGAAGCCAGTGTTCTATTGTTAAAGTCGACTCTAAATAAGGTTATTATGTTACCTTATCTTATACTGTGGGGGCGGTGGGGTTGTAACTGAGGGTTGTGACCTTTAACCTGTGACCTTGACTTTAGTTTGGCCTTTAACCATTGACGTCACTTCCGGTCACGTGACTTCCGGATGGCGGTGCATAAAAGAGTTGGAATGGGAAAAAAATCCGGGAATCTCGCAAGAAAATCCGGAAATACGAATTTTACACTGATTGTATGAAACACTGGGAAATCATTCTGTAAAGCAAATAGCACGGTGCTGGGGTCTATCGATCGAGGGTACGCTGTAGATTACGATTGGCGTGATCTCAGGGCGGTTTCTGATGACATCGCAAGCACGCGCACTCGCCAGGAACGTCTGTCAATGTGGGAGATTTGGGCGGGTCATACATGATCAAAATACGATTGGGGTGGTATGCGCATGTCCACTAGAAGAGTAGAAAATTTTCGGAGGTACACATGCACATACGAGGTGTTGTAGAGGAAGGGCAATTGCGGTGTCGGTGGCTTTCATACACATTTATAATTGGTGCTAACTGTCATACGAAATAGGTATTTCGGTTATTGGCGCCGATTTTCTTTTATGAACGATGGCTGAATCATGAATGTCGGATCTGATGCCTGCTACTCCACGGCAACATCAACCATCTCGCTGGGGGTCTAATAACACCTCAGCCACTAGTCAGATTTTTGGACCGGATTCGGGGAGTTCGCGCACATCGCCGGAAGTGACATCATATATAGTAAAATAGATGTTTGCCGAACATTTCGATTACTTTTCAAGTCTGCATAATACCTCTGTTGACCTAGCGTTAAAAAGAATTATCTGGAGATTATTTTCCCTGTTCATCTGGGCAGAGCATATGAAAAGTAGTTCGCTCATGTGCAACACCGAAGGAGTTGTTCGGCCGCATTCAAACTGAACCGTGCGTTCATGTGGGTTTTCGCCTATACGTCATAGCAACGTAGTAGAGGTCAACTTCCGCTATTGGAGGCAGGGATGGTAATGGAGCCTACGAAATGGCGCATGCGCTGTGGGGAGGATGCGGCAACATGCCCCGGAACAGATGTTATGCCCATGTGGTTTTATGTTTACGGATCCATGAAAAATCTACAGATGATCCAGCATTTTCAGTAAATCATGCCACGAAATGTTCGTGACGGAATCACCTGAAACGGACATGACGCTTGACTAGTGTTGCTTGTCTATTTTTTTGCTGCTCTGTTTCAATCTGATTATTCTTATGTGACATCTCTTACTAGCATACAGTACCCAAGGATGATAAGATTTTTTGCCGCTTGAGAAAAACGCGAGTGGCTCATCACAGGGGTTAAATCTAGTCCGTGACAGAATCACCAAAAAATCGTGATGGAATCACGAGTGCGCTTTGTAAATCTTCTCGATAAAAGTGCTTTATTAATTACAAATTTTCTCCAAACAAATATTTTTAGGGTCAATTTATCAGTTCTACTTATAAATTTAAAACTCTGAACTTTTATTTTTACCAAGGTATACAGTTTCCGTCACATGCATATCTTTTCTACAGATGTTTCAAAATAGTATAATTTTCAGTAAAATGCAACTTTTCTTCCCTGAAATTTTCGAATTTCCTGAGCTCTTCAGGTTCTAAAATTGCAAGAAAAATATTTAGCGATTAAAACACATCTTCTCTGTTATTGACGTGATCATAGGAAGCGAATAGAAAAAAACAGCATGCAAATATGGTCTATCAAAGAATGTGGAGTGAATTTTATGCAAAAAGGTCTGTTTTAGTGATGTCCGCATTTTCGTGGAATTCTTGTTCGTGATGAATGTCAGAAAATTTTATTCAAATCTATCTGGAATGATACCTGATAAAATTGCAAGGGAAATCATCATATGGGATTTTTCCAGAAGTGATTTAAGAATGATACATTTAGCATTATTTCAAAAGTCATTAAAATATCCTGAATTAGACGAATAATTAGAACCAATGCACAATGAGCAACACAATCAGACTCGATCGATATAACTGTTATATTTCTGGACACAGAATGTTCCTGCTTTATTGAGTTGACTTTGGGGAAAAGAATAAATGTTTGTTCTGCATTTGTGGACATTTGTAGTAACCCTAAAGCCAAGAAAATAGTCGATATTTGTATAATACAACGGTGATATGTTTATCAATGGTAAATCGGTTTTTTTTTACCAAAATTGGTATGACAACGGAATAATATTTATATCCGACTTTTATTCAACGACAATGGCTCCCACAGGGACTTTGTGTATCATACCTCGTATACATTATGTATGGTCTCCTATACCCTATGTATTAGAATATACAAAATACGAGATCCTATTTATGCCCATTTATACCATTATTCCCAAAAGTGATTGATAAGGGTTGCCATGTCTTTATTAGAATATTTCTAGCGAATTTGACGTGTAAAAAATCTAAATCCCGTTGGGAAGAATATTTCGGCATGTCTAGTGAATAGATGACATCACTGGCCTAATCAGGTTTGAATATTTGAAATTGTCGATGACGGCAAATTGTACTGGTCGCTGAAACGTAATAACGCCGAAGTTCTGAACACGTTAAGGGGGAGGGGGAGGGTCCAGTTTCCAACACCAAGTGTAAAATCCCAATTCTAGGTCTCTCACCAGAACACAGTGAAACACAGGATTTACTCACCCACAATCTTCCTTAGAATGTATAACACAATTACAACCCCAAATTTGGCTTCTTGTTCTACAAAATGTGTAGTTTGGAGCATGCAAAAATATCACCTTCATAGTCAAATCTACGAAGCAAATTTCTGGTAAAATATATTACATAATACAATGTAAAATATTTATGAAGATGTCTCAACACCTTATTGAGGTCCGACGAGCAGTTAAAGGCTGAGTGAGCAGTAGGGTTTAACGCCGTTTTCAACCTTGTTTCAGCAGTTAAAATGGCTAATGATTAACAATAATCATTCCAAGTCCAACCTCCTGTCTAACTTCAATTTGTAAACACAACATCCCATACATGTGAGGAGCTCATATCGGTCTCTGCCATGTGTGAAGAACTACTTTTCTCTGAGGTGATGAAGTTTCATTGTATAAAAAATAGGTGTGATGATACATCGCTTTCCTACCCAATGCAAAAAAAAGTGGTAGACGTCAATTCACAGTTCTTCACAATTGTTGGGATTGTATTTGCAAATTGCAGCAGTCAAACAGATGGTTGGTCTTTGAATGAAAATTGTAATTTATTTGTTTATATTAAGTCATTTTAACTGCTCGTCGGACCTCAATGAAGTGTTGGGACATCTTTCTATATATTTTACATCTTATTATGTAATATATATTTACCAGAAATATGCTTCGCAGTTTTGAATATGAAGTGATATTTTTCATGCTTCAAACTATATATTTTGCTGGACTAAGCCAAACCTAAGCCAAATTTGGAGCTGTATTTGTGTTATACAGTCTAAGGACGATTGGGGGTAAGTATTATGTGTTCTCGTGAAATACATGGGTTTTTCACTTGGTGTTGGAAACTGGGCCTCCCCCTCCCCCGTATCTCGAAGTGGCAGGCCCATGCATTGCACGAAGAATGGAGAAAAATAACCATAGAGTGGTATGTTTTGATAGAAATGCACATACCGGTTGATTTTTATTCTCACAGGATATGTGGCGTTTACATATGAAAAACTCATTTGTGTGTGACCGTAATTTAGCCGATTACTTTTCAACTTCAAATCTGCCAAATCAGATTGTTCCTGTAGTTTAAATACTGAAATATCATCATCGAGAGACTTGCGGTGCCCAGCTGCATAAAAATGATTGATCAAAATGTGCTCTCCGTCTTATTTTGATATTGTTGTGGTGTTTCTGTAAAGGATTTATATGGTTCTTTCTAATAAACAAACTTCCCAATATATTGTGTGATAGAACACTTCTGGTTTGAGGTGACATATTTTTGCTGTAAGAAAAATCCTCCCTATAAATGCCTCAAAAATACCCAATCAGGCCAGAAAGCACATTTTGATCAATCATATTTCCATTTTTATATAACGGGGCATCGAAATATTTTCGAGGAAGATATTTCAGTTTGTATAAAATGTTTAGGCAGGTTTTCGACTGAAAAAAAAAATCAACTTTATTATCATCACATACAAGGGAGTTTTTCTCGTATTAACGTCACATATCCTTTCATATAACACGTAACCCAAGCACATTTAACAATGAGATTCACCGGCTTACTTTTTTGTCTTATGCATAACAGAAACCTTATTATTTTTCACATTTTCTATTCTATTCCCGTGTTATTACTATTAGATTGTGATGGTTGTCATGGCAACAAATGTACTCGAATTCAAATAAAATTTTGCACATGTGTTTAACCATGAGCATATGCTTTTGGTGAAGATTGGACTGTTCGTGCGAAATTGAGATTTTCCCTACACTGTCAAAAACAAGTGGATGCTTTAGCGTTCAAATCTGAACACTTATGTTCAATGTGAAAATGTGTTTAAATAAATCGCTACAATGTTATCGAAATTGACAATGTGACTCGAAATCATGAAATAAAAATTCCCCAAAAATATACCCAATGACAAGTATTTTAAAACCTGGAAATATGTGTTCAAATGTGATGTGAGTAGTAGGGAGACGGCAAATACCCGCCAATTTTGCCGGGGAAGATAACTCTTGGTGAGATGACGGTGAGTTCCGCCAGGGGGCGCCACCAGCTCAAGAGACCAAAAACTACCTCCAGCACAGAAGAGTTCCAATCTAGGGGGAGGTAACTCCGAGTCGCTATAGTTTCGGCAAAGGGCCCCTGGGCATGTATTCTTCCGCGGTGATGCGGTCTGGCGGTGATGCGGTCGCGGGAAAAGCTTCCGCGGAAAAAAAGTAGTCCCCAGACTTCAAATACGCTGCATGGTCCGATTGGGTCGAATGAGGTATCAAAGTGAAGCATTCGTGAAGGGGCATCCAGTCATGGGTGGGTGCATGTAAAATTAGGATTTTTTCCCGAAACTATTAAAAGCGGAACACGGACTTTACCCCTAAAATAGGGGAAAACACCTATCAACCCTAGCCAAGAGGGCTAATATCGGTCCCCGGGCTTATTGGGACCTGCCTATCAAGTCAATGGGGTGGGTGCATGTAAAATTAGGATTTTTTCCCGAAAATATGAAAAGCGGAACACGGACTTTACCCCTAAAATAGGGGAAAACACCTATCAACCCTAGCCAAAAGGGCTAATATCGGTCCCCGGGCTTATCGGGGCCTAGCGGAATACGGACTTTACCCCTACAATAAGGGTCTGTATTATACAATATAAGGGAAAATGCCTGTATGGGGATGGTCAGTTTTTTTCGTGGGCTTTACTATGGCTTGTGGGGTCTCGTTTTTCTCGTTTCGCCAAGAAAATGACAATGGGGAGGGTCCCGGAGCGAATCGGTGAAATTTTTGGGAAAAGTCACCGAGGTCTGTATATAGGCTCATACTGGCTATATGGGGGGAGGGGTGGTCAATTTTTTTGTGGGTGTTACTATGGCTTGTGGGGTCTCGTTTCTCTCGTCTCACCAAGAAAAACACGATGGGAGGGGTCCCGGAGCGAATCGGTGAAATTTTTCGAAAAAGACACCGAGGTCTGCATATAGGCCCATAGGCTGGCCATGGGGGGTATAGGTTCAACCTGGGAATTCACACACGTTCATTGTGATATGGGTTGTGGGGTCTCGTTTTTCACGTCTCGTCATTTAGAACACAATGGGAGGGGTCCCGGAGCGAATCGGTGAAATTTTTGGGAAAAGTCACCGAGGTCTGTATATAGGCCAATAGGCTGGCTATATAGGGGTATAGGTTCAACCTGGGAAATTCACACACGTTCATTGTGAAATGAGTTGTTTGGATTTGTTTTTCACGTCTCGTCATTTAGAACACGATGGGTGGGGTCTCGGAGCGCAACGGTGAATTTTTTGGAAAAGTACCATATAGCCCATATAGTCCCATACTGGCTATATGGGGGTATAGGTTCAACCTGGGAAATTCACATACGTTCATTGTGATATGGGCTGTTTGGATTTGTTTTTCACGTCTCGTCATTTAGAACACGATGGGAAGGGTCCCGGAGCGAAACGGTGAAATTTTTGCAAAAAGTTCACCGAGGCCTGGGTAGGCCCATAGGCCTATACTGCATGGCTATGGGGGTATAGGCCCATACGGGGTGGACGTTTAGCGGTCTAGGGAGCCCCTAATGATCCTATGATGTCATATGAGGTCTTATTTTGAAGCTCTCGTGGAGGAGCATCCGACTGCACTAATGGTTCGTCCGTTTTCAATATTTTGCGCATGCGCAGTCTGGCCGTAGTATAGAAAGCAGGCCTTTTGGGTGGTATGTGGGTGTGTGTTTGGGATAGAGATGGACCGCTATGGGTCCAAATGGGTCGTCGAATGTGTCAAGGTGAAGCTTGTGCGGGATAGAGTCAGAATGGCGTGTTTTTAAATGCAAGTCGCGTCAATCTGCGCATGCGCACTTGGTTGTAGTAAGTAAAGTGGCCATTTTGGGGCAGTGCAGGAAGGTATTTGGTGTCGAGATGGACCATCCTTGGCCCGAATGCGTCCTGGGAGGTGTCATTTTGTAGCTCTCGGGGTGTAGACCCCGATTTGGGGGTTGCCCACGTCACCTGTGACGTCATCCGTGACGTCATCAGTACGAGTTGTAGCGAAAGTGGACATTTTAGGGCACTGAAGGATAATATTTGGGGTAGAGCGGGACCATCCTTGTTCCGAATGCGTCGTGGGAGGTGTCATGTTGTAGCTCTCGGTACACCCCCCGATTTGAGGCATGTCCGCAGCATCTGTGACGTCATCGGTGACGTCATCAGTACGAGTAGTAGCGAAAGCGGGTATTTTGGGGCAGTGAAGGAAGGTATTTGGTGTAGAGATGGACCATCCTTGGTCCGAATGCGTCATGTGAAGTGTCATCTTGTAGCAACGCCCGCCAACACCAAGTTCAATGCTTCAACGCCCTGGTGAAATAGCTCAGAAGCTCTGATTTTCTAGATATTCCATGGAATTGTCACTCATTCTTCGAAATGCAGTGACGTCCGTCGTTACGCCTTAACAGACCGGAGACAGTACAACAACAACAACAAGGATGAGACATGAGAGAACAACAACAACAACAAGTTTTTTCATATAGTTTATTCTCCCCAATGTTACATCATACCCACGCTGGGGGAGCCGCGTTGGGTATATTTACAATTCAAGAAGACTCAGAGGTCACCATTTGCATCTGTCATATTCGTTCCTGTCCGTTAGATGTATTCTTGTCCAATCAGAAGTCTCCATTCAGAAAGTTCCATCTTCGGCCATGTTCGCTTTGAACCGTTTATTCTAATCATCGTCGGGCAGCCCAGGATACCGTTGAGGCAACATATCCTCAGATAGTTGTTTGTGCATTCTGAGTATCTATCAGTGCATGGGTGAATACATTCACCCGATGGGAATATTCCGTAGTTTGGTCACGAAGAACGTAACATTGGTCACACTCTCCACTGTCCACTTGGTGTTGGGGCGTTGTTGTTGGGCCCATTCCAGGGATCCACGGTGTCCAGTTTCTCCAGCATCGTCTCTAGCGACGCCCGGTTAATGATGGTAAACGGTTGGTCAAATACCCGGATGTTACTGCTCGGGTAAAAGTATCGGACTTGATCTGTCTCCTTATGCTGCAGTACATAAGCAAACGCCAGATTTAATTTGAAGCACGTAGCTTGGTCATTGAAGATGGCTTCCACGTAGTTGCGTAGACGGGCGAGGTCGGTCAGTCGGAAATTGTAGATATCTTGAATAGGGCGATGACGGCAGAAACAGTGCCGGATCATGGGCCAATGGCGCCGATAGATGTCACTCACTGGATAGTCTTCGTGTAACAGATCGCTGAGAACATTTATGGGTTCGTCCACGAAGTGTACTTTGCCCTCCACGTCGTACAAAATCTGGCCCAAGGTCTTGTCGTCGGAATTTGATTGTTGAATTAGGGCGACATCATCATCGGCCCTCGTGCGATGGGTGGGAGTTCCCCCTGTTTCGATATTGATGCCTAAGGGCTCTTCTACCTGCAAACGTGGCTGCGGAACAGGGTGTCGTGTGCGTTGGTGTCGCAGCAACTGACTGGTCAGTTTGAAAAGCCGACCACATTCTTCGCATGGACGCTTGTGTACTTCATGGCGTGCACGTGTGTGGCGCTGTAAATGATCCGGGCGCTGAAACGACAGTGTACATATCGTACAGCTATACCGGGCGGTTTCTTCGTGCTTGGTAACCTCATGGCGGCGCCAGTCGTGCAGACGAGTGAATGATTTCGAGCACGTACTACAAGTGAACATCTTCGTGGTTGACAGAGTGTCTGATGAAACGGCCAGGCCGCTTCCCTTTTATAGCACGCTAGCTGGTATCATGTTCGGGCACCTCCGTGTCTCTTCGGTGATCTCCGTGACATCTTCGGTGACCTCCGTGTCTCTTCGGGCACCTCCGTGACATCTTCGGTGACCTCCGTGACATCTTCGGGCACCTCCGTGTCTCCTCGGCCACCTCCGTGACTTTTCGGGAAGTGACCGAAGAGACTCGGAAGTGAACGACATTGTGGAAAAAAACCCACAGACAGGTCAGTACATGTGCTATCATGTTCACACTCCGTCACCGAAAAGACACGGACTGAAGATGTTGTGTTGGGGTGTTGTTTTTGGGCCCATTCCAAGGGATCCACGGTGTCCAGTTTCTCCAGCATCGCCTCTAGCGACGCCCGGTTAATGATGGTAAACGGTTGGTCAAATACCCGGATGTTACTACTCGGGTAAAAATATCGGGCTTGGTTTGTGTCCTTATGCTGCAGCACATAACCAAACGCCAGATTCAACTTGAAGGCCGTAGTTTGATCGTTGAAGATGGCTTCCACGTAGCTGCGTAGACGGGCGAGGTCGGTCAGTCGGAAATTGTAGATATCTTGAATAGGGCGATGACGGCAGAAACAGTGCCGGATCATGGGCCAATGGCGCCGATAGATGTCACTCACTGGATGGTCTTCGTGTAACAGATCGCTGGGAAAATTTATGGGTTCGTCCACGACGTGTACTTTGCCCTCCACGTCGTACAAAATCTGGCCCAAGGTCTCGTCGTCGGAATTTGACTGTTGAATTAGGGCGACATCATCATCGGCCCTCGTGCGATGGGTGGGAGTTCCCCCTGTTTCGATATTGATGCCTACTGGCTCTTCTACCTGCAAACGTGGCTGCGGAACAGGGTGTCGTGTGCGTTGGTGTCGCAGCAACTGACTGGTCAGTTTGAAAAGCCGACCACATTCTTCGCATGAACGCTTATATACTTCATGGCGTGCACGTGTGTGGCGCTGTAAATGATCCGAGCGCTGAAACGACAGTGTACATATCGTACAGCTATACCGGGCGGTTCCTTCGTGCTTGGTAGCCTCATGGCGGCGCAAGTCGTGCAGACGAGTGAATGATTTCGAGCACGTAGTACAAGTGAACATCTTGGTGGTTGACAGAGTGTCTGATGTAACGGCCAGGCCGCTTCCCTTTTATAGCACGCTAGCTGGTATCATGTTCGGGCACCTCCGTGTCTCTTCGGTGATCTCCGTGACATCTTCGGTGACCTCCGTGTCTCTTCGGGCACCTCCGTGACATCTTCGGTGACCTCCGTGACATCTTCGGGCACCTCAGTGTCTCTTCGGCCACCTCCGTGTCTTTTCGGGAAGGGACCGAAGAGACTCGGAAGTGAACGACATTGTGGGAAAACCCCCACAGACAGGTCAGTACATGTGCTATCATGTTCACACTCCGTCACCGAAAAGACACGCGCTAACAATACCGGATAAAATTGCGCGCCGGGGTCAAAGGTCAGTTCCGGTCACGTGAGCGGAAGCGGAAGTGACCTCACAGAGGTCATATGCAAATGTCACTTCCGAGCTCTGAGCTCCACACGCTTTGAGCTCCAAGAGCTCTGCCACACGGGAGCTCCCACCACCACCACCACCACCGGGCGAGGTCCGCCATCTTCAGTCCGTGTCTTTTCGGTGACGGAGTGTGAACATGATAGCACATGTACTGACCTGTCTGTGGGTTTTTCCCACAATGTCGTTCACTTCCGAGTCTCTTCGGTCACTTCCCGAAAAGACACGGAGGTGGCCGAAGAGACACGGAGGTGCCCGAAGATGTCACGGAGGTGCCCGAAGAGACACGGAGGTCACCGAAGATGTCACGGAGATCACCGAAGAGACACGGAGGTGCCCGAACATCATACCAGCTAGCGTGCTATAAAAGGGAAGCGGCCTGGCCGTTTCATCAGACACTCTGTCAACCACCAAGATGTTCACTTGTACTTCGTGCTCGAAATCATTCACTCGTCTGCACGACTTGCGCCGCTATGAGGCTACCAAACACGAAGGAACCGCCCGGTATAGCTGTACGATATGTACGCTGTCGTTTCAGCGCCCGGATCATTTACAGCGCCACACACGTGCACGCCATGAAGTACCCAAGCGTCCATGCGAAGAATGTGGTCGGCTTTTCAAACTGGCCAGTCAGTTGCTGCGACACCAACGCACACGACACCCTGTTTCGCAGCCACGTTTGCAGGTAGAAGAGCCCGTAGGCATCAATATCGAAACAGGGGGAACTCCCACCCATCGCACGAGGGCCGAGGATGATGTCGCCCTAATTCAACAGTCAAATTCCGACGACAAGACCTTGGGCCAGATTTTGTACGACGTGGAGGGCAAAGTACACTTCGTGGACGAACCCATAAATGTTCCTAGCGATCTGTTACACGAAGATCATCCAGTGAGTGACATCTATCGGCGCCATTGGCTCATGATCCGGCAGTGTTTCTGCCGTCATCGCCCTATTCAAGATATGTACAATTTCCGACTGACCGACCTCGCCCGTCTACGCAGCTACGTGGAAGCCATCTTCAACGACCAAACTACGGCCTTCAGATTGAATCTGGCGTTTGGTTATGTGCTGCAGCATAAGGAGACAGTCCAAGTCCGATACTTTTACCCGAGCAGGAACATCCAGGTATTTGACCAACCGTTTACCATCATTAACCGAGTGTCGCTAGAGACGATGCTGAAGAAACTGGACACCGTGGATCCCTTGGAATGGGCCCAACAACAACGCCCCAACACCAAGTGGACAGTGGAGAAGGTGACCAATGTTACGTTTTTCGTTACCAAGCTGACCGACCACTCCATCGGCTGAATGCTTCACCCATGCACTGATGAATACCATAACATGCCGTACATACTCTATATGTCTACATGCTGATCGTTGACTTGAGCTCAGTAAACACTTGTACATAATGTGACGGTGCGTTAAATAATAAAACATGATGTTTGATATTTCAATTTGTTTTGCTGTGAACATACCAAACATGCCCAGGGCGGCTCCCCCAGCCTGGGTATGATGTAACATTGGGGATAATAAACTGCATGAACATTGCTGAACTTGTTGTTATTCACGACAACGGCTATCCGATTGTACAATACAGAACATATATTGTATAATACAGGACATATATGGTACAATACAGGACAGATATGGTATTATAAAGCACAGATTTGGTATAATACAGGACATATACCGTATAATACAGGACAGATTTGGTATAATACAGAACATATATTGTATAATACAGCACAGATTTGGTATAATACAGGACAGATACTGTATAATACAGCACAGATTTGGTATAATACAGAACATATATTGTATAATACAGGACAAAATGGTGCAAAACAGGACAGATTTGGTATAATACAGGACAGATATTGTATAACACAGGACAGATATTGCATAATACAGCACAGATATGGTATAATTCAGGACAGATATGGTATAATAAAGCGCAGATATGGTATAATAGAGGGCAAATATTGTATAATACAGCACAGATTTGGCATAATACAGGACATATATGGTACAATACAGGACAGATATGGTATAATGCAGCACAGATATGGTATAATAGAGGAGAAATATTGTATAATACAGAGCAGATATGGTATAATACAGGACATATATGGTACAATACAGGACAGATACTGTATAATACAGGACAGATTTGGTATAATACAGAACATATTGCAGAATACTGGACAGATATTGTATAATACAGGACAGATATTGTATAATACAGCACAGATATGGTATAACACAGGACAGATATTGTATAATACAGCACAGATTTGGTATAATACAGCACAGATTTGGTATAATACAGGACAGATACTGTATAATACAGGGCAGATTTGGTATAATACAGGATATATATGGTATAATAGAGAACAAATATGGTACAATACAGGACAGATTTGGTATAATACAGGACAGATATTGTATAACATAGGACAGGTATGGTATAATACAGGATATATATGGTATAATGCAGGACAGATGTGGTATAACACAACAAAGATGTGGTATAATGTGTGACAGATATGGATGGTCCAT